>BQNB010013568.1:50023-76878 GCA_026074375.1 Tanacetum coccineum
AGTAAGGGTCAACTATATCTACAGCATTATATCGCTAATCTTTCAATGGTTTGCAGGAAAACCCAAAAATTCCTAGCTGAAATGTTCAAGTATGGCGTTCCATCTTATGATATGATGATAAGATACATTGGATAATATATTGCGTACCTCAGTTACTTCTTGTATGCACTCATTAAACTGATTTATCCTTAAGTAACATGACATCAGATTCAAAGAGTGAGCCAAGAGAAGAGTTCCCGCTTTAGATGCCGGTATGCCTTATAGATTATTTTTTCCTGTTTGACAAACAGAGATAGATAAACAGTTAGCATGGAAAATTAATAAATGAAGTTAAATATGTATACCACGAACATAATGAAAAAACTTAAGATCACCAGGTTGCACTTGCCTTAAATACTTCTCTGACACCTCACTATATATTCCTTGACTGTGAAGGTCATTCCCTTGCCAAAAGTGAGATGAAGTGTCATGTTCAGTATGGTATGTGGTATTATGTAGTATGTGCATATGACTTCAAGAATATCAATAGTTAGCTACCCTTTGCTTTAGAATTTGAGACGCGATTAGCTGACAATTGATATGTGCATTTGCTTGTGAGCGCATAGAAGCAAGCTCCTCAGGTGTTGCATATGTGCATTTACTTACTACTACAGTGAAAAACTCAAAATCATCAAGTAAAGTGACAATTACATGTATCGTGCTTGAATAGAGAGCGTTCATTTAGATGTACGTAATTGTGCATTACCAACACGAATTTGTGCAGACAACAGCTTTGAGCTCTGGTCAAGTAACTTCAGAGATGAACCTACGACAACATTATTGCACAAGTTACAAAATTTTTTATCTGGATAGATCATCACAAGAGTAATTCCTAAAACTGAATATATGTTGTTATAACTTGATGAAATCATATCTAGCTAAGGGGTGTTTGGGATATTGAAAAAAAATTACGCATCTGCATTATTTAACTTATATGTTCGTGGTATATTGAAATTCCTTGGAACTGATTTATATTGAGAATTTCAAAAATTGTGAATTCAAGTAGCAATGATCAATTTATAGTGTTTGAGCTCTAAGAATGTAGGTTGTTTAGGCTGTTACATAACCAGATAGTCAAATTCAGTTAAGTGTTTGTCTTATCTTATTTTCACGCTTATGAGCTTATTATTATTAGCTTATTTTCCATAAGTTGTTTCTCTCCTATTTGTAAAGAATTCAGCTTAATTAATATATAGCTGGAAAAAAGCTTATACTAACATCTCATAAAGGGGTGTTTTGTTTAAGCTTACTTTTGGGCGAATGAACTTATGTGCTTTCTGATTGGTATATAGAAGGAAAACAATGCTCATTAAATCTGAAAATGAGATCCCCGAGTCGTGTGGTTAGACACAAAGGGTCTTAATTAAGTGTCCATTTCTAAATAACATAATTATATTAATACAAAAATAAAATTCCATGGAACTGATTTATATGAGAATTTCAAAATTATGGAATTATCAAGTAGCAATGATTCAATTATAGTGCTTTGAGTATCCTATTGTGGTTATAAATTTATCTATTAAATACATATGCTGTAATTTTAACCTATATAATATGTATTATAGTATCTTGAAGCCTCAGAAGCACTCAACATATTGATTCAATAGAAGACTCTAAATTAGGAAGGTAGGAAACCTTTTGACATCCATTCGGTGGCTACTTTACTTTCTCGATGCTGAGACAAAGAGACAGATAAATTTCCAGCCATTGCAAGTAACTTAATACATCACTTCCCTCTATGTGTTCAAAGCACATAACTCTGGGACACTCTGCCTCGGGAATTTGAATTGCAAGTTTTTTCACGCATTTCAACAGGACATGTATGGATACTGAGTCCATTCACGATAATGTTATTCTTGTCCTTGGTATACCCTGGTTGCAAGAAAAACTCATTATCATATAATGTAACTGAAATGGTAATAACCTATACACTATATGATGTCAATTGACATGAAGAGTACCACAAAGTATATACTGATGAGTCAATTGACATGAAAGTACCAAAAGTTCCACCCTTGGCTGTAGAATTATAAATCAGGGTACCAATTATAGATATTACAACTATCATAGACAACTTGAGCTCATTTGGTAATGGATGTAAACAAACTAAAAAAGTATCAGAAGGGATAGAGTAGTTACCGACATATTATTAAACATGACATAACGCCTCAAGAACAAGATAGCTCACAATGGTGTCGGCTAAAAATTAACTGGACTTTGCAGCTACCAACCATGATACTGCATTGCAATCAATTCATCAATTCAGAAAAATGCCAAGCCTCGTAGCTTTGAAAAATTATTAAACACACAAAAGTGTTGCTCATATTGTCTTGTTACTTTCGTATTGTTTTTAGTTCAAGATATAACTTTAATTATAAAACTATATCTTACTTCACTTGTAACAGTCTGAAACTTCCTCAATCACTGCATGTGGTACTTTCAAAAGCGTACGTGTACCTTGTATGGTTCTATTTTCGCTCACTTCATATAACAAATGCCCAGACTCCACGATTTGATGCTTGTTCTCCTTTGCCACTTCAGGAGAGGACACAATTGCTTTCCATGCCATTTATGTGAATTTTTGTTGAGAAATCTGAGATTACATTACCAGTATATAAGTACACCATGGAATGAAGCAACCGATAAACAAAAAGAACCGCAAGTCAAGTCAATATGGAAAAATAAACACAATGTTAGCTCCGATGGCAGTTGTATGCATTTAATAATTTCAAAATATATTAGTAGAACATAACTACATGGGCTCGCGAAATTTAGCATGTAAATTTCATGTCTTCAAGTCATATTCAGAATCCTATAGTTTTAAGAATAAAAGCTAAGCCCATTTTGTATTTTTTTTAACACTATCAGATCTATTAGAATGACGAAAACATGTGAACAATGTAAATGTAAGAAAATGGAAATAAATGTATAATTACATACTTGTCCTGATGTTGCTGCTACATTGGGTGTTTGGGCCAACATACTCTTATTGCTTATGATGTCAATACACTCGTTCAGATAAGCCCCTCTTTCTCAAAAACATTTTATAGTGTATTGATTTTAACTAAAATGTAATAACCCCTTAATCAGTTTGACTAACAACTAAAGAAACATACGTATGTCATGTTTTCTTTTTATTAACATGAACTTAATATACAGCTTCAAAACAGTATAAATTAGCATAAACCACAAGTTACAAAACACATTTTTTATAACAAAATAAATATATATATATAAAAAGTTAGTACCTTTAAGTGCAAACTTGCTGCTACAATTAACTGAAGCTTGATGAATTCTTTGCACTTTATAGAGAAAAAGTCTTTTATATAACGTGCTTTCTACTTAATCTTCTTTTCTTCCTTGTCATAGCTACAATCTGTAAATAGACATTATAATTCAAATTTATAATGTGTGTATTAGGTTAAAATGTTAATTCAAAAAACAAAACTTTTGGTGCATAACTAAGAGAACGATTTGTGTATTTAAAGTGATTCCCCAAAAAGTCAGGGATGTTTGTTACATTTTGATTAATGATTTTGGTTTTGTATTTCAATGTTTTCAAATTTTCAAACTCGCCTAAATTATATGATTTTTTGAACCTATTGATATTTGGTTTAATAACATAAAATCAAAATTGTTTCATGGTAATCAATACTATTTCAGGGTAATCATAACAGTTTAGATAAAATCAAAAATGTCTTTTTTATTCATAACATAAACTAACAACAGATATTATCGAACATATCATAATAATTTTTAACTTAATAATCATAAAAATAAAGCCAAATATTGAAAGAAAAGAAATAAAATTATACAGAAACCTGTAAATTTGAAGATTCTGAACATATCTGAAAATAAACCATGGGAGCACATGTTTAGGTCGATTATCATATAATCGATTGATGAACTATCGAATAAAAAGCTCGTGTTCCATATGTAGATTGAAGAAATCATGTTTCATTATTATAATTGATTAATTAGATTAGGATTATTGATTTGTGGGTTTTGTGGTTGATTTAAGCGATGAAAGATTAGAGTTAGTGAATCATTCGGTGTTTGTTATGGGATAATTCATTTTTTGTTAATGGATTTCAATCGATTATTTTCTTCACAGATATAGGGATACTATTTTGTTTCGGTGATAGGCTGATTGTGGTTGATTGAAAGGGTTATTTTTGCGAAAATTAAATGCCTGAATTTTGTTTCAATGTGAGTCGTTGATTATTATGCATTTTACACGTGTCATTGTTTCAGATTTTTGGGCCAAGATTAGTTTTTCAAAAGCTTGTTTTATATAAGTTATAGATAGATAGATAGATAGATAGATTGAAAATCTTCACCATAGATGCTCTAACAATTAAAACTAAGAGAAATGATATAGAGGCTAATTAAATAGACCTAATTTTTAGGCCTACAAATCTTATTGGTGCATTTATTCATGTAATTAATGACTAAGTCACTATTTAAACTATTCTTAATATCCTATTCCTAATATACCCTTCCCAAATATACTTTTTGCTACAACATGTTCTTCCTAACTAAAATTTGTCAAAAAAAAAATTAAACAACGTAAGTTTTTTTTTCTATTGTTGATGTCATAATTGATTCAACAGTTATTAGAAAACTAAACTACACTTAGTTTTATTAGTGACATACTAATAACAGTTTGACATGATGCCTTAAAAATATATCATACACGTCGGCATACGATTAAGGTTCCAATAGGATGAAATTTTTAAAAACATTGCATTAGAAACATCACAAAATATCTCCAATTTCAAAAAATTGTTATAGCTGAAAACTAATTATATACAATTATATTTTGCAGGACTCTAGCTCATGCCATCACCAATAAGAATAAGAATATTACTCCGTAATAAGTATATGTAGCTTGTCAAAAGAATTAAATCATTAATAAGCCATTACATGTTTGTAGTGGTGTAGAGATTATAGTGGAATTTTGTGGCAAGGTTTGATCAGACGTTGGCCAGAAGAAAAAATTTAAAAACTACATATTTTGCTAATTATAAAGGTATATTAGGGGTAATATAAAATGTTGACTTGGTTATTAAATGCATGAACAAATAAACCAATTAAATTTGTAGGCCTATAATTTGGTTTTTTTAGTTAGGCCTATATATCATTTCTCTAAAACTAATATTAAGATGAGGAGGAAGGGAGAAATCGATACTAAGTTCTTGAGTTTTTTTATTAAAGGAAACCGGGAAAGTAAAGATTTTGAGCCCAATATTGGGAGGAAACATTTTACTTTCAAAATCAACTAAATTACTCTTGTTTTTTCATTCATTTTCATTTTCTTTTCTTCCTTAATGCTTTGTTCTCGAGTCTAAATTTTAAAGAATGAAAAGGGATGAGATGGGAAGGACAAAGTCATTGTATAACTATGTGGACATATAAACATTAGCTATAATACTGTATGCATTGTCCACATCATAAAAAAGTTATGTCAATTGTGTGCATTCTCTCTCCACCCCTAATTCAAAAACCCTAATTGATGAACATCTTCTAACAAAGATGACTTTCAAAATCCACAAATTAACAATCTAAATTCCTTCTTCCCTTTTGTATTGAAATCTGTTAATACCCCTGAAATGGGAATTATCATTGATTGATTAATTCAATCGGCGTGTTAGGCGGGTTTCTCATCTTGGGTTTTTGTAATTTAGATTTGTTATTCTCCTCTTTAAATCAATTAGACTCCGTTTCCGTTTCCGTTTAATCTCGCTGTCATTGAAACCCTGATCTGTTTTTCTTTTCAATCCTTTTTTATCTTGATCTCCCTTCAATCCTTTTTTTTAGGGTTTTGTCGTCTGCTGTTTCTTTTTAAGGTTTGGTCACCATGCCTGTCCAACGTTCTAATGAAGACCAAGCTGTTCGTATTTCTAAATCTATTTTTGTAACCAATTTTCCTGATAATCTTGGGTCGAAGGAATTGTGGAAGGTTTGCGAGGGGTATGGGAAGGTGATAGACGTTTTTATTCCTAATCGTAGATCCAAAGCAGGTAAACGTTTTGCTTTTGTCAGGTTTATTCGTGTTAACGATTTAGATCGTTTGGTTGGAAATCTTTGTACGATTTGGATTGGTCGTTTCCATCTCCATGCCAATGTGCCGTTTGAACGGTGAAACAAAAACCTGTAAAACCATCGGGGCCTTCTCAATCCAATGCGCATGGTACATTTGGGTCATTTGTTTCTTGTGCTAGGACTTTCCACCATTGATTGCTTCTGTTTGCTCTGTTTTCCTCAACGCGTTGGTTTTGGATGATTCTTGTGTTGTTGAACGTGACCTCTCATGTCATGTCATGGGGCGTGTGAAAGATATTAACTCCATTCCTAACCTACGGATTCTATTAGCTAAGGAAGGTTTTGAGCATGTGAAGCTGTCGTATTTAGGTGGGTTATGGGTGTTGATAGAATTGGATAACGAGGTAAGCAAAAGTTTTTGGATCATGTAGGCGTTAACTCTTGGTTCTGTACGCTTCTTAATGCCTATAATGATTTTGTTAGTGATGAACGTGTTGTTTGGGTGGACATTGAAGGTATCCCACTTCATGTTTGGTCTCGAGAAACGTTTGCCAAGATTGGTAACAAATGGGGCGAGGCTTTGGATATCGAGGATAATTTTGGCTCTCTTTTGCTCGTAAGCGGTTGTGCATCTTAACAAAACAACCAGAATCTATATTGGAGAAATTCAAGGTGATTTTTAAAGGCAAGGTGTTTGTGGCTCGGGCGAAGGAACTTTTTACTTGGAATCCGAGTTTTCTTGAACCTAAGGAGTCTGTTTATACCTCGGATGACGAATCAAAGCATGGCGCTAAAATTCTTAATGATGGGGCGCAGAATAGTGATGTCGAGTCAGATGATGAATGTAATGTGGATGGTGTTTCCGAGACAATTTTCAGTGATAATGTGGATGAATGTAATGTTGATGGTCATGGTAAAGGAGACGAACCAAACATCAATCGGAGGATCCGTTTGGTTTTTTATGATTTATTTGATAAACTTCCCGCTAAGGCGTTCGTGTTGCGAGTACTCTTTATCGCATTTTCCATGGTTTTACCCTAAAACTTCTTGTGACGCACGCTAATGTTGGTGAGATTTGTGAGATGGTCCTACTTAATGGGAGAAGACATGGTGATATGCCTAGGGTGGATGCTAAGGTTATGGACCCATTCACAGGAGGTCCATGATTCCTCTTAAAGGAAACTCGTTTCTTCCTTTTCATAAAGTTTACGGTGGCTCTATTCTTGACATTTTGGATGTCTTGGTCGGGTTGGAACTTCTATGGGTTTCATAATTTGGTATGGGTGTTTGAAAGATATGGAACGCATTATTGGCTCACAAGGGATGAAGATGTTTTTAAAATGAATATTCTTTCTCTCAATATTCAAGGTCTTGGGCACAAGACGAAAAAGGAGTGGGTTAAGGAGTTAAATTGTAAGCATAGGATCAATTTTTTAGCGTTGCAAGAGACAAAGATGGATTGTATTTCTCATATGGACGTAAGTCCCCCCCTATGGGAAATTCAAACTTTGTTTTTGTGTGCCAGTGAATCCATTAGGGAATTCTGGTGGTATTTCTTTGTATTTGGGAGGGCTTCTATCTGCTAACGAAGATGGCGTACTATTTCTGTTAATTTTATAGCTATTACGGCACCAAGTGTTTACCTGTAATGTCAGATTCTTTTGGTGGGGTTTACGCTCCTCAAAGCCTGTGAGCAAGGGCTCTTTGGGATTTTTTATTCTAATCTTCCGTAGGAGAAGGAACGGCGAAGTTATTATAAAGGGTGACTTTAATGACGTTCGGACTATGGATGAAAGACTTGGTTCGTTTTCAATGTTTCTAGTGCACGGTTTTTTTGTCGGTATATGTGTCTTCTGGTCTTTGTGGATTCAAGTTGAAGGGTACTCGTTTACTTGGTCGATCCCTCAGCCTCTAAATCGAGTCAAATTAGATCGCCTTTCTTGTTACGGAAGGTATTAATCTCGCTTTATCCGTCTATTTCAGCTTTGTGTCTTGACCCGTATTTGTCCGATCATCGTCTATTCTTTTGAGGGAAGTTTTGTCTGATTTTGGTCCGACTCCGTTTCGGTTCTATCAATCTTGGTTAAGGATGGAGGGTTTTGATTCGATGGTGGAGCATGCGTGGTTGTCTTTTTCGCATTCTGATTCCAATGCTATGGTTAGGTTCAAGAAGAAATTGCAAGACCTTAAGTCTATTATTCGTTTATGGGTTAAAGATAAAAAGTTTCATCTTCATAACCGCATAGCAATTCCATACAGATTGATTTGATCTTATTGATAAAGACGTGAAAGGGGGAAAGTTCTGTGGACATCATTCTCAATCGGTTGGAGCAAAAACGAGGTGCAAGATATTTAAAACTTTGGAGGTTAAGGAGCTGGTTCTAAAATCTAAAGTCAAATGGGCTATCGAAGGAGATGAGAATTGGACATTAAAATTCTTTCCATGGGTATTATTAATAGAAAAAGGTATCAGTTGTGCCTCGCATTCGTGGTGTTTTCGTGTGGGCAATTGGTTTTTGTACTGACCGAGTATTGTGAAGGAGGCATATCAAGAATCACTTTGAAGTTCGATTTCAGCATCCGTGTCTGATCGTTCAAACTTAATGCTCATTTCATAATCGGTTATCTTCGGATCAGGTGGATTTGAGCTGGATGTCATATGGGAGTAGTGTATCAGGGACGAAATGCGTTTGGGCTGCTTTGGAATGTGGCCGAGCATTACCGTTACTGGCCCCGATAATTTACTAGTTTGAATTTTTTAGAAGTATTGGAGTCTTGTCGGAGCGGATTTTTGCGATGCGGAATGACTATTTTTTTAAGTCTAGGTTACAGTTTTCCAAGGGGGTTGTAACTCGTCTTTCATCGCCTTAATTCCCTAAAGTTAATGATTGCTTAAGTGTCGGTTTATGTTTTAAGGCACCAATCAGTTTGATTGGATTTGCGTTTATAAGGTGGAGCCACGAAAGTCTTAGCTATCGTTTTTGGCTACTTGTTTATATCCGATTTAGTTTTCTGTAGACTCAATCGGCCTTTTGTGCTAATAGACAATATTGGGAACCGGTCCTTTTATCTTAAAATGAGATGTTTAAAATGGTGTAAGAGAAAAAAGAAGCAAGCTATGTTTTTAAAGGTTGATTTTGCTTAAGGCGTATGATTCGGTTCGGGGGGATTATTTCTTGGATATTCTTCATGCGTTTGGGTTTGGCCGAATTGGTGTAGGTCGGATCCTGTGTTGGTTACTTTTCACTTCCTCCATGGCTTCCATATTAGGTGTTAATGGTTATTAGGCCCCTGTCCGAGGTTCCCTTTTTGTTGTCGGGTTGAAACTAGGTGATCCGTTGGCCCCTTATCTTTTCATTCTTATTTGGAGTCGTTACTATCTCTTTTCCGTGTTGTTTGATGATGGGTTGTTGTAAAAGGTTTTCAATTGCATGGCTCGGTTAATTTTTTCATCTTTTTATGCTGACGAGTGTTCATGTTCATTGGAGATGGTCGAACTGAATCTTACATAATATTGTTTAAAGTTCTTTATTGCTTCCATCTATGCGTCGGGTCTTGAAGATCAACATTGAATAAGGAGCCAAAGTTTTGGGTTGTGTCGGGGTTTCTCAGAATGTGTTGTGCAGGCGGCGAATAGGATCGGGGTGAGTGTTTTGACACTCCTTTTCGTTATCTTGGCTGTGACGGTTGGGGAAGTGAACGTCTCGAAAGTCGGCTTGGGTTGGCGTGCGTGAACAAACTCAAAGCCCGGGTTATCTAAAATGGACGGTTAAAACCCTTTCCATAGAGCGGCAGGATTGACCCTTCTTAAATCAGGTTTTTGGGGGGGGGGGAGGGGCCTCTCCAATTTATTATATGTCAATCTTTAAGGTTCCAAAAGGCAGTGTGAAGGAAGACTATGGAATCCTATCCGTACGTAAGTTCTTAACGGTGGTGATTCTTCGACCTAGAAAGATTTCGAGGGTTGCTTGGGACCAATGTTTAGCGTCCCAACTGAACGGTGGTCTTGGTGTCTAAGTTTTTTCGGCGTTTGAATCGTGGCTCTTTTGTTGAAGTGGGTGTGGCGCTTTATTTCTGGCGATGGCTCTTTATGGTGTAAAGTTATTCAAGCGATTTATGGCTCAAAGTTTGATCTTCATGTGACCGATCAACCCTCGATTTGGTGCTCTATTTTACGTGAAGTAAAATCTTTGAAAGATTCTGGTTTTGATTTTTCTTCGCATTGTAAGAAGCGGATTGGGGACGGGTCTTGTACTAGTTTTTGGTATGATATATGGTTAGCTGATGCCCCTCTTTGTGTTCAGTTTCCCCGTTTGTTTGCTCTCGAATTGGATAAGGAGATTGTGGTGGCTAATAAAATGGAGCTTCTTCGGTCTCAGCTTCTTTTCGCCGGGACGTGCGTGATGGAGCTGAGCGGCAGCAGTGGGATGACCTTTCTTCAATTATGAACTCGGTTGTCCTCTCGTCTTCCAAAGATAGGTGGACTTGTGATTTGTCGGGAGATGGAGAGTTCAAGGTTAAAGTCATCAGAAACTTTATTGATGACTTGTTTCTCCCTTCGTCGGATGTTGCAACGAGATGGGTAAAATTCATTCCCATTAAAGTTAATGTTTTTTCTTGGCGTGCTCGTCGTGATAGGTTACCTACTAGAGTCAATCTTAGCCGTAGAGGTGTTTTGTTGGATTCCCATCTGTGTCCTCTTTGTAATGCTGCTATGGAGGATGTTCAGCATGTTTTCTTTCGATGTGACGTGGCTCGGGTTGTTCTTCGTAAAATTTGTCGTTGGTGGGATTTGGATTGGCAGGAGATTTGTTCTTTCTCGGATTGGGATGCTTGGTTCTTATCCTTTCGACTTTCTTCCCGTCTCAAGTCTATTTTAGAAGGTGTTTTTTATGTTGCTTGGTGGCGGATTTGGAGGCTTCGAAATCAGTTGGTCTTTGACGCTTCGTCTCCTAATCGTTCGACGATTTTTGATGACATTGTTTCTTGGTCCTTTTTATGGTGTTCTAGTAGATGTAATAGGGTTTTTTCTTGGGAGTATTGGTTAAAAAACCCCTATCTTATTTCTTTGTAATGTCTTTCTAGCTCCTTGCTAGTTTTTTTTTAATAAAGTTGTCGTTCAAAAAAAAAAGGGATGACATTGTGAAGAAAGTGGTTATTGCAATTTGCATTCTTGAGTTTATATTTTTAAGAGTTTTGATATATCATCCTAAACTATATTCCTACATATCCTCATACACACATTAATATTTTATATTTTTTCTTCACTCATTCTCTCTGCGTATCTAAACCGTCAATTCTGACATTTATCAGGATCATGTGAGTAGGAATATAAATAGAAGGATATATCATTTCTCTATTTTTAAGTAAAAGGAAAGAACATAGAAGCCAACAAAATTATTAATATACCCTTGCAACTATATCAAATATAGCTAATCACAACAGTTTTAGAAGTAGCGATCACGTAATCTTTCGTACTCAAATTCTCTTGGTTGTAAAACGCATCATGGTGCAAGAGTAGAAAGAACACAAATGTGATACTAATTTAACCTTCAATATTGTGATTAATCCCAGATTCCTTACAAAAGAATCATATTATGATTATATTAATTTAACCTCCAATATCAAACGATCATTTTCTTTCAAATAAGAATGCATAGTTACACATCAAGTATTTGGACAGACAACAACCACAACGTAATATTCAAATGAAAAAAAACAGGATACAATTGTAATTTAACACAATTTTATAACGTTAGTTACCATTGTCCTTCCTAATCCCCTAATTTTGGAAGGAACAAAACTACACAAAAAAAACCATAACTTCCCTCCCTCACCCCTTTCATCCCCTATCTTTCCATCTTAAAAAAAACTTAAGAACACCAATATGTGTAGTTTCCCTTCCCATCCTAAAAAAACTAGAGAACAGAGTGTTAAGTGATACTCGAGAACACTAACATTTTTTGTTTCACTTCGTTTTCTTTACTTTCCTTCCTTAAATGATACTCGAGAACACAGTGTAAAGGTTTTGTATGAGACGTGCAAGGAGAAGTTTATTAGAGGATATATTACTAAGCCCAAGCCTGGTTTGTGGGCTTAGGGTTCAATAGGGTTTTAGGTTTCCAAGCTTTGTAATCTATAAATATGTCATCAATAAAACATAATAACTACGGGGTTTAACATTTAATATGGTAGGATATATTACTAAGCTCAAGCTCGGTTTATGGTTAGGTCAAGACACTGATAGCCTTGGTGATAGGTTGGGTAGCCTAAAAATATACATGATGTGGCTAGTGGAGCAAGTTTGTGTGGTGAAAATAAATGAGGATGACATAGGCATCCAAAAGTACGAAGTTTGAAATAGTTGGGTTGTTTGTTGAACAATTTGGTAAGCGGTGTCTCATTTTGAATGGCGGTTGAGGGAAGAAGGTTTAGAAGGTAGGTGGTTATGTGAAATGCCTCGACCCAAAATGTGGGCGGAAGATAGGCTTGGAAAAGCAACGTACGCATCATATTATTTATAGTACGAATCATACGTTCCGACTTTTCATTTTGTTGAAAAGTTTTAGGACAAGAAAATCTCATTTGAATCCAATGTGTAGAGAAAAGGTCAAGAAGTATGGTGTTGTCAAACGCACCACCATGATCACATTGAAAACCACGAATGTCATATTAAAATTGATTTTTAACATAAGAACGAAAGTGTACAAACTTAGCAAACACTTCGGATCTAGTTCGAAAAGGATAAATCCACAAATAATGAGAAAAATGATCAAGAAAAAACACATAATACTTAAAACCACCTGTTTTAACAATGGGGGATGTCCAAATATCCGAATGAATAACTCAAAAGAATTAGAAACGATAGAAGTAGAACTAGAAAAAAGAAGTTTCACATGTTTCCCAATCTGACAAGCATGACAAAGGAGATTTCTCCTTATTACAAGGAATAAAATTACGAGAAACAAGATAGCGTAACACGTCATCACCCAGGTGACCGAGGCGTTGGTGCCACGTAAAATGACTAAGAGACATCAAAGCACTTGGAAGAGATGACGGCTTGGTTACCGGATATAGATCTCCTGAGTTGTTACATCTAAGAAGAATATGACGAGTCAAGAAATCTTTTACAGAGAAACCAAAAGCGTTAAATTTAATAGTACAATTGTTGTCTCTAGTAAACTGACGAACAAATATAAGATTTTTAATAATATTAAAGGTGATAAGAACATTATGAAGATGTAAAAGGCGATGTAGAGAGGGAAGAATGCTATGCTCCGTGTTCGTGATGAGTATAGTTTTACCGTCACAAACACGAATAGACAGATCAAGCAAAAATCAAAAATACTCAGAATTAAGATATAAAGACACACATGTGTCCATATTTCAGATAAGATCTTGGTGCATCATATCATAGTACTAAAGCATTCGGTAATAAAATCCCTTGTCTTGGTATGTATGCGAGAGCCGGAGAGGTATGCTTCATATTAGAAGAAGAAAACATATCCACGGACAATGTTGCTTCTGTCAACACAATTAAAACCACGAAAGTCTCCAAAGGAATTAATAATTGGCTCAAATCCCAAACAAAACTCCAACCTATAATACAGTAGAAACTCTATAAAATAATACACTTGGGACCATCAAAATTTATTAATTAAAAGAGTTATTAATTACTCGGCAACATTACTACTAATTCATATAATCTATACTAGATTAATATTTTATTAATTTCTAGTATACACAAAGTAGGCAACAAAAATACTCAAAATATATAAGTTAATATTTAACGACAGAAGAGAAATAAGACCAACATGTAAACACACCATCAACGTCCCCATTATGAAAGAAAACTTTTCAATCTCCCACCTTATAATCTTCTTGTGTACAATGTAACACTTTATTCGACAATAAAACCATATTTTACTCAAAACAACCACAACAAAATATGTTAACACAACCAAATCAATACACACACAACATGGCTTCCCATCATAAGTGTGAAAAAACACAACATGACAGCGAGATTCGAAGGCATTATGCACGCACAACAAGGATAATCCAAGTCTCACTTCAAAAAGCAATTGCAAGAATGGGTATCATGAGTACACTGGTTTTGCAGGTGAGTCAAGCGACAATATCGAATACATAAAGCGGTCTTTAATATATTATCTCTCACTTTGCTCCCGAAAGAGTCGATGTTAAGCGACACAAGACCGGCAAAATTTCCTGACATAGAAAAATCACTCAAGTAATGTGATTCTGACAATGATCAATAACAATGTGAATATGACCGGTGGAACTAATCATCGAGAAGAGCGAAAAGTTCATTAAAGATATGTATCCGTTGTATACCCAGACTTTTACTTTTTCTATTGGTTGGCTTGAAAGTGAGCAAAGCAAACACACACACAGGAATTAAAAATTATCCCCGGCGGAATATGGAGAGAGTGGAACTGTTGACATGGAGGGCCTTGCGGACAAATATAAAATCCCAAAGAGACAAAGTTTGAAACAGTTAATCCAATGAACGAACACTTTAAAATTGAATACACACCAAAACCTTAAATAAATTAATCAACATATACTAAAAAAACTATTGTACCTTATAGTTATGTAATTAAATACAAGTTTTGTATACATAACCATTGTATAATTTTTTAGACTATTCACCCGGATCATCCCATGCAACAAATCCGCATGCAGGGAACAAACAATACACGTAAAGACAAACCTGTTGCTATTATGCTGTAAAGCGCTTACGGTTCGGAAAAACTTCCTTATGGATTTAATTGGGAAAAATGCTAAAACCAAGGTGCTTCAAGAATAAACCTTTAACAGTCTGAACTGTCGAACCGGGCTAACGCGCGCGAGCGTGCGTCGAGAGTATGACAGGTGAGTTATTTGAACGAATATGATTCGCCGCGCGCTTGATACAAAAATGGTTGGAAGAAAAAATTCTCCTTGATTGTGATAATTGCCCTGGCCTCATACCAAACCAGAGATTGAAGGATAACAATGTTGAGAATTATTTTTTTTTGCCACCAACACAACTTTCAAAAATTCAACCATTGTGACGGGCAGGGATTCATACTAGCTTTTAAGATCATTATCGTCGTCGATTTATATAGAAGTCTTTTTGGAGGTTTATAATTAGGGGTTCCAAATCCAGCAAAAATAAATGTATATGCGTGCTAGTGCAATGAATCTTGCAATTTCAGCATGGACATGGATGTTAGTGAAAATACAATTGCGAACGTGCTTTCGGCATTGTAAAACTTTCGATTAACAGATAACATGACTTTTGAGACTCAGATGAAGGTGGTGAAAGCACTCAAGAACTCCAGAATTTGATCAAAGAGTTTGGGTTAATCGCAATGCAGTGAAGTACGAAGATGTTCTGACGTTCACCCAGAAGAAAATTAGTAGCGCAGTGTTGACTGAATGAAGAAAATAATTGAAAGCGTTAGTGAATTAAAAAAGATGATATCGGATGAAGAAGATGATGAAAGTTCTACAATGGAACCCCCTTCGCGAAACGAAGCTATTAAAGCGGCAATCACATTTTAACAATTCTTGAGAGCTATGAGAAAACAACACCAGAAGTTCTTACCATGCTAAGGAAAATTAGAGACGAGATTCAAGGGGAAATTGATTTCAACAAAAAATAAAAGACAATTGAGTCATTTTTCAAGAAACCTTCATAAATCATTCATGTAATATGCTATATATAAGGAATTATTAATTTATATTTTATATGGGGTCTAAAGAAATTATCAAAAATGTATTATCTTATAATTTTAGCGAATTATTAATTTAGCACCCTATCCCCGAGTCGGGACCGGCAAAAAATATTATCTTAGAGAGTTTATTAAATAATCGAGTATTAATTTATCGAGTTTCTACTGTATGATGAAGACGATTAATTCCAATATTCCTTTGAACTAGTTTTAATACGGGTTTAAACATTAAATTTTAATTAAGTGTTAATTTTGCAAATGTTGTTATTTTTTCGTATTTGCACATTAAAGGTCTTGTTTACCATTATTTCAGTAATTGTGAATGTGAGTTTCTTTTAATTTAAACAAGATTTAAGTTCATTTGGATACCAAAGTTAATGTGGATACCAAGGACTAATCCCCACCCTCCATCTTCATTTTGATCCAATGGATAAGATTAAACCCAAAAATCATTTTTCTTATTTTTTTGAAATATTAATATCTCTCAAACCGTTAATCGATAAGCGAAAAAAAATATACCATCACGACGAGCATTAAATTATCTTTCTATCGATATCTACTTTGATATACTTTCGACGAATTTTGCTTTTTTCGCTTTTTTACATTTTTTTCGTTGTTTCGTCTTTTTTTGCTAGTTGAAACTTGCATAAGAAATCATATATGATATTAGTCTTAAATCATATATGATATTTAAAATCATATATGATATTACTGATAAATTACATATGATAAAATCATATATGATATTAGTGCTAAATCATATCATTTAAGTTTAACGCAATCACATGTAATTCGATGTTAGTGTTATATCATATATGATTTTATACGAATATTCAAATTGGTGTTTAATTATATATGATATTTTCATGCAAGTTTTAACAACGAAAAAAAAGTGAAAAAACGAAGAAAAAAAACGTGAAAAAAGCGGGAAAAAAAATTGTCGAAAGTATATCAAAGTGGATATCTATGAAAAGATAATTAAATGCTCGTCGTGATGATATATTTTCTTCGCTTAATGATTAGCGGTTTAAAAGATATTTAAGTTTTAAAAAATAGGTGAAATAATAAAATCATTTTTAATCTCAGCTATTATTTCTTTTTAGATTGATGGTATGGATGAGTCATTTGGTGTCCAACTTTTTTTTAGTATTCAATATAACTCTCCTCTTTAAACAATTGTAACAGTTATAATAAATGTTTCATACCATATTAAACAAAGAAAGCTAATCCGCATGTTTGCCAATTACATTGTTTTGTGTTAATAAATTTAGCCGTATTTATATTAAAATCCGTGTACGCATGCGATAAACTTATAAAATGGAATAACAATTAGTCCTTATTAAAAGAAAATATTTTTTTTCCCAGATATCTTACTTAAACTCATAAAGCGGAAAAACATGAGTTGTTCGTATACGTACAACATCGTCTATTTATTTATATACACAATAATTTGTGCTTTCATTTTGATATTAATAATCTTGTGCATATATATGTTGTATTTTTAAAACAACATATAAGTTGTATTTTTTAAATATAAAGTCGATGGGTACAAAGTCTAAGGGTTATTTGTTTATATTTTGAAGTTATTACAAAACATGAAAACTTATAAATTTATACTTAACACTATATTATTTATTTAAAATTCAACCACTAAAGTTTTATTAATTATCTCATTTTTTTTAAGTTTTTGTTTTTCTCAAATTTGACACATATATTTTTATGTGTTTCTTTCTCCACCAAAATTTTCAATTTTGACTAAATTGTATTCAATTTTGACTTTTTTAACCTAACAAATCGCACGATTTTGCCTACGTGTCAAAATCAAACGTTCTTATTGGTCTAATTTTTTTCTATAAGATCAAATATCATAGAAAACTTCGAAATAATGTAATTCTTTTAATATATAAAAGATACTAGTTATCTAACCCGCTCAACGGGCGGGCTACTTTTATTCTTCTGTTACTCCATAAATCTCAAATCCACCCAAACCATGAACTGGTTCTAATATGAAGTAACTACATATCTGGATATTACTTAGGTTACATTAAAGGTTTACTCAAGATGGTATGTTTCTTTGTTAATATGAATGAAAACATCATGGACATAAATATCTTTTAGAAATTGGATATCTTTTAAAAGTCTCGTCATATTTTAATTTATTTAAAGCCTTGTCATGTCGTATATGAGATATCTTTAAGGATATCTTTTAAAAGTTTATTCAAAGATTAATGGATATGGATATATTTTAAACTTGACAATTTAATGGATGAAAATTGACATATACACATAGAGATTTGATTAATATACATAAACAAAATGATGAATAAGACTATTATGCCCTCCTTTGTAATTAGTCCATCATTTGTCATCTCATTTAATAACTTGCAGTAAAAACTATTTTAACCTGCCATAAATGCTCAATTGTTTCCCGTTCAACACAGCATCGACATTAACGACCGACGCGTCCTCAATTTGACTATCATAATTTCCCAATGAACTTCCTATTAACCGTCATTTTTGCCACGACTGTAAGTTGTCATTACATCTACAATAATAAGAGTGATGCTAGAACCACAAAAAGTTTACAAAATGTTTTCCATTCGTGTCAAGTAAATTAGTGGATGTATTTAAGAGAGAAAATTCAAAAGTAAGAGAGAGATTACCACTAAATATGTGACAAATCATTTTGTGAAAAGTTTTTGTGTAAATCTTTTTGTGGTTCTAGCATTTCTCCAATAATAAACTGGTCATATTAAATTAATTGTTTGAGTGAATATTATATGCTCGCATACAAGTCACAATTTTAGGAGCATCTTATTATTCCATATTTCTGGTTTTGTACTAGTTGCAGCAAAGTGATTTATTAACGTTTTGCTTTCACTCAAAACCTCCTCAAGCAAATTTAAAAGAAGCTACTCAGGTTGGCTTCTCGTGTCGTTTATCTTTTTATGTAAAAACACAGTGATATAATAATTCATGTGTTAAAAGATAAATATGCCAACGTCAAGAAGGAAAATATAATAACGCAAATTTGGTTGGGATTAAAACTAGTGTAAGGGCATAATAGTCATTTACATGATAATATTATGTGTATTAATCAAATTGCTATGTGTAAATATCAACTCCCTTAATGGATATCTTTTAAATTTGCTATTAAAGTCTTGCCATGTTTTAATTTATTTAAAGCTTTGTCATGTCATTAATGACTCATCATTGACGATGAGGTGATAATGATATGTTATGTTCTCCTCTATTATATAGTGTGAAGATGTATTACGAGTAATTTATAATATTTCCCAACAACCAATACTTCAATATTTATACCACGATTAGCAAAACCTTAGTAAATATATGTGGGGAAAAACTGAAGAAATATGACGAGAGTGCAGCGGAGGAAAAAGATGTAATAAAATTAGGGTATGATCCTAAGATCTAGGTGGCTAAGTTGAGCCGCCGCCACCCGTCAAACCTACCTTTCTCACAAGAAATATGCATACCCAAAAAAAAATTCTTACTTGTTTTTTCCCTTTCTTGTTACTGTCGTACCTTGCTTTTACATAGCATACAGCCAATTAAGTTTTTCTATTCAATCTTCTTCATTCAATTCTTTGTTTAACTTAATTTTCTATTGAGGTTGGTGTGTGATCTACCAAAAAAAGAGGATACATTGGTTTGTTCTCCAGTATGATATATAATTGATCAAAAAATCTCGTCAAAGATGTTGTTATCAGTTAGTGACTTTCGAGTTTGAAGATTTGTCTCTGCGTGTTGGCGGATTTCTTCAACAACTAATTATTTTCGATTTAATGATTTTGCTTTTGTTGCATGTTTATGCTTGTTGCTGTTTGAATATCAGTCTTTGCTTGTTATCGGATGTCTTCATCAACAATTTATTATGGCTTTGATGTTTTTTAGTTTTGTAATCTAATCCGAGCGTTCGTGATTTCGTCGTTCCGATTGCGGGAGAGTATTAGAAGATATATTACCAAGCTTAATCCCGGTTTGTGGGCTTATGATTCAATAGGGTTTTAGGGATCTCAAGCTTTGTAATTATATATATATATATATATAGACAAACGTTCATTTGAAAAAGCTAATTTTTGTGAGAAGGAAAGAAGAGATCCTAGCTCTTCATTAGCCCCTCCCTTTTTAGATCTAATGGTTTATATTAAATTAGAATTCACACTAAATTTACACTAAAAAAAGCGGAGGGACTTTTATGTAATTTCATACCAAAAATCATAAAGGTCTAATTAAAAATCCTCATTTGTTATGTACTAACAAAAAAAACTTTATCTCTCTTGTCTCATCTCATCCACACAGAAACACACACAAAAACACCCACGAACACACACAATCATCATCTACCACACCTTATCTTCTTCTCGTCGGTTATCAACCATCATATCCGTCGTCTCTTCATACTTACTTTCTTAATCTCCTGGCGTTGACTATTCAATTGCAGTTTTCTGATTCCAAAAGTCTGATGATAATGAATTCAACTATTGATCATATGAAACGTTGTTCCAATGTTGATTGAATGCTAATAGTGGTAATTATTATTTTCAATTAATTACTTTTTTTACTGGTTTTAGGGTTTGTAATTTTGATTTTTCATTTATTTTTTTGTTATGTAAATGTTAGATCTTGTCACATTTGAAGATGTTATGTGTGCTCTGTGTTATTGATTTTTTTAGATATGTTGTCTTCTTGTTTCGATTTTAGTTGAAATTAAGCATCCGGTTAAGGTTTTGATCTTAATCTCCTGTGTTGGTTGCGGCGTCCGGTTAGGAGATATTGATATTTTATAGCCGATTACTTAAGTTTTGTAAGTGTCTCCTCGAGTGTGAAAATTTTAAGAAAGGATTGATGCTTTTGTCTTAATCGTATTATATTTGTACTAGAGTTGCAAAAAAATACAAGATGTTGATGTTTTATATGCGATTATTTAGTTTTGTAAGAATATCTTCATGGGTGAAGATTTTATAGAAGATAATTTTAGTTTATAAGAATATCTTCACCTGTGAATTTTTTACCGAGGATTAATGTTTTGGTCTTACTCACGTTGGATTTAAGTTTTGTAGGAATATCTTCACGGGTGAAGATATTATAGAAGATTATTTTAGTTTTTTAGGAATATCTTCACCTGTGAATTTTTTTATCGAGGATTGATGTTTTGGTCTTAGTCGCGTTCGATTTAAGTTTTTTAGGAATATCTTCACAGGTGAAGATATTATAGAAGATTATTTTAGTTTTTTAAGTTTTATTCGTTTGTCATGTTTATTTTAGTGTGTAGTGATGTGCTACTAATCTGCTGCAATGTGATGCAATATAATGCACTTTAGATGTTATATTTAATACTTTCCTAAAAGCCGTCTTGTTTAGTTTTTGTTGATCTCACCACGTTAATAATTTGGGAAGGCAAGCTCTATTCAAGAGCAAACAAAACTGAGATTCCAGAGGACTAATGTTGATCGATCTTAGATAGAACCCAAGTCAGAGCAAAAACTGTTACCAAGTTTCTCGCTACCTAAAAACTTTATCTGGTGGCAATGTTGGAAAAGAAAAATTCCCAAATAATTCACCTGCCCAGCCTCCTGTTAGGCATAATAGTCTTGTAATACAAAATAGTGGTGAAATGCTGGTTAATGAGAGTTCATCTTTAGGTGATAACATTTGATAAGATCGTTTAAATCTCAAGATTGATTAGATCTTATATATCTAGGATGAACAATAACAATGATTGATAACACGCAGCGGAATAATAAAGAACACAATCAAAGTTATCACAAGGTTTTCTTTATTGAACGTTTCCCTATGACCCTAACTATAATTTGGGGCTACACCAACTAACTATGGTGTACTATTCGACTCTCATCAGTCGACTTGCTATCTAACTATCTAGACTCTCATTGGGAGAGCTCTAGTTTTCTATAGATGGATATATAGTGGATATGTAAACCTAATGTCTATGATTCTTTATATAGCGAAAGGATCTATGACCTTACAAAGGAAGTAAATTATAGATAAGGAACTATTTAAATTACATGAAACCACTAATTAATTGTTTTCCTTAATTATCCTGTAGGATTATCTTTGACACCAATTATTCATATTTTTCCACCAGCTTGTAGGTTTTATAATGACCCACTTTGATCCTTTTTGTTTCAATATTTTATTCATTTGTCTCTCTAAATCTAAGATCCCAATCAATCTTCCCTTATTTGATGATGACAAAACAAACAAAGTCGTGTACGAACTTCATCATAAAGCCAAAGCTTCCCCTAAAGTTGAGATGTAATCATCTCCCTGAATGAAACAAAACTTCCAAGCTTCCTTTGTATCATGTCACCACATATAATAAGCTGCAAATCAATAAACCTGTAATCTTCTTCCCCTTTTTATAATCATCTAATAAGGGTCTTTTGTAGATATGCAACTTGGATCGGAAATGCATACCAAACCATATACCACTACTTCTAATCCTACCTGTTAAACTACTCAAAAATACCCGCCATGGAGCATAATACGAAAATGTCTTTGTGCTGTAGAAACACAAATAATAGCAGTAGTATAAATAACTAGCAGTTAGTAACGATACTACTTCCCCTCTAGTGGTGCATGTAGATGTTAAACATTATGCAATAAGCTTTCACCTGAAACCAATATGTTTACCTTAATCTATGGAATCTTCTAAACTCTGTAGGCTCTATGTAGTGATCACTAATGAAGAAAATAGAGTATAACGAATTTGATGAAGAAGTAGAATCTCTCAACTTTTGTCTTATTTCGTTGCACTATCAACGTGACGTTGAACTTATACCAATGGTCAATATATAAGTAGACGCAACTTTAGACAAATACTCATTTCTATGAGACACGTGACTAAAGTTGATAGCAAATGAAGCATTGAGCCACCCTAAGAAATATCACACACCTTTGCTAGATTCCGTCAAGTCTTCGTCACATAGTTTATAAGTTGACGAACAAGTACCTTCCTGTAAAAGATATGTTAAGGAAAGCATTGTGAAACTCAAATACAACAGCAAATAGTGATATTCAATTGTCTTGTAATCACTTCTTCAAGAAATCTCCAAAAATTACGAGCCTCTAATCAATAAGATATTAAACTATTGAAAATAGTTCTGTTCGAGATCCGAATCCATCCAAAAACCAAGTATTGTCCGATATCGGATAAGCCTAGCAGTACAAACTGCTTTGCGAACGACTTTGGCAGTATTAAAGTTCAAATGCAACAGTACTAACTCACTCTAATTAGCGACACTTTATTTTGTTACGTCTACCTGTCCGTCAATCTGTACTTAAATTGGTTCTCCTTCTCCAATTTGGTTTAGTGAACATTGAACTGTTGCTGTAAACGTCGCCAACCTGTCAACTATATCTGTTCGCTATTTGTTCCTCTAACCAGCAGTTCACGAAACGAACAGGCAGTATTAACTTTTGTTTTTACTCAAACAGTACAAATCACAAAAGCCAGCAGTATAAACTCTTAAACTTCAAATCAAAACATGTGTAAAGGCTTCCCTAATAAACAACGTTAGAGTTTTGACTTACGCTGCAACAAACACGTTTGCACGATGAAGCCTTAATAAATTCCAACCAGTTAAAACCACAAACTGCTTTCAAATAGCAGTACCAAATCATACACGCAACATCATTAGGTTATCATAGGATCATCGTGTCAGCAATAATAATCATGAGCACCACTTGGCAGAATTAACGTGAAAACCAAGCATCGGTACTTAAGTTCATTGGTTTGGTGGTTTAAAGATCCATGTTGCAGTATTAATACACATTAGATGGCAGTCATTTATTTGTTTATTGAGCCAGCAGTACTAAACTCTACCAAGCAGTATTAATGAGCACGATCAGCATTAAGTCTTTTCTTCTGGCAGTAAACGAGCAGTACTAATGTTGATTATCAATCAAAACCATAACCACTCAGCCATGAATGTGCCAGCTTCATCAAGACCAGAAACTAGGTTTCTTGAACGTTGCACACCTCCTCAATCCTCAAACATTTTATAGTGATTGTATGTCAACACCTCAACACACGCGCGCGAAAAAACTTTGACATATAACTGCATTCTTCAATTCTTCATACTGCTGCTATTAAATAACACGAACAACAAACATTGTCTGAGCATTCACGAACATCAGATCCAAACTCACCAATAGACTTGCTGGTTTTTAGAACTTAGAGTTTCTTTGTCGGCACCTTCTGCTGTTCATCATTCTTCTTTATTACTGCTTTTGATAATACAAACAAATCATAGAACCTGCTGTCTCTTTTCTGCTATAAGCGACTCAACATAGTAGCCATTAATATTAATGGAACACGCTGATCCTACTAACAGTAGTAAACAATACCTTATTTTCTGTTTTCATAATTAGGGTTTGTAAAACCCTAGTTTTTACCAAAATCACCTTTTACTCAAAAACAGATAATGAACACGAAACTAAAAACCTTGTAACCCTAGATATCACGAGCCACATGGCTCTCATACCAATTGATAAGGATCGTTTAGCCCATCTAGGATTGTTTTACAGATAATATTGATTGCACAAAGGAATAATAAGAAAGCAATATTATCAAACAAGGTTTTTCATTCATACGTTTTCCCTAGATATCAAGAGCAATCTGCTCTGATACCAATTGATAAGATCGTTTAAAGCTCAAGATTGATTAGATCTTATATATCTAGGATGAACAATAACAATGATTGATAACACGCAGCGGAATAATAAAGAACACAATCAAAGTTATCACAAGGTTTTCTTTATTGAACGTTTCCCTATTACCCCAACTATAATTTGGGGCTACACCAACTAACTATGGTGTACTATTCGACTCTCATCAGTCGACTTGCTATCTAACTATCTAGACTCTCATTAGGAGAGCTCTAGTTTTCTATGGATGGATATGTAAAACCTATGTCTATGAACTCTTTATATAGGGAGAGATCATGACTTACAAAGGAAGTAAATCAATAGATAAGGAAACTATTTAAATTACATTAAACTACATTAATATGTTTCCTAATTATCCTATAGAATATTTGACCAAATATTTATATTTCTCCACCAGCTTGTAGAGTTTTATAATGACGACTTTGATCCTTTTGTTTCATTCTTTTATTCATTTTGTCTCATCAAATCAAGAATCCCAACAACATTCTAGATAAATATCAACAAATACTAGGTATCTACTTGCAGCATCATTTTAGGTTATATATAGCTTTGGTCTAACTGCGTATCCCATGACGTTTCTGACCGTTTCCTTAGCCACCCTAAGATGCGTACCTAGTGAGGTTTGAACATGAGACCTCTTGTGAGGACATTAGGGCGCCTGACCACTAGGCTACCTTGGTAATTACATAGCTACAAGTTACTTTTTGTTAGAATATAATGGATTATAGTTTCACGTGATAAGCTATTTTCGCCTTAGTTATTCATTAGACTCTTTATGTTGTAACGGGTAAGCTGGAAAATAATAAGATATCATGGAAGGGGGACTCGGCTCTAACAGATGGAAAGGAAGTTAAGTTGGATCTAAGCAAGGGAATACACCATGCTAGAGATCATATGAAGGATTCCCAATGGCTTACGCATCCACGGTTCTTTCTTGGGCCATCCTTAAGTATGACGATCAGATGAATGCAGTCGATCAATTGGAATCTGCCAAAGACTCACTTAAATGGATCACTGACTACCTGGTCAACACTCATCCTAAACCTAATGTGTTGTACATTCAGGTATGTCTTAATTTGCCGTAAAAAAGGATTCGAGTTATGTATATTTTAAGCGAGCCAAATTGTAGATTAAAGTGTTATGTTTACGTTCTTGTTATCCTCTTTAGGTGGGTGATCCAGAACTTGACCACAAATGTTGGGATAGACCTGAACCTATGACCAAGAAAAGACCTGCTATACAAATAAACACGTCTACTCCCGGAACAGAAGTTGTAGCCGAGACTGCAGCAGCAATGGCATCTGCATCACTGGTGTTCAAGTAGAGTGATTCAAAGTATTTAAGCTTACTCCTCAAGCATGCTAAAAAGTTGTTTACATTTGCTGACCATCATAGAGGATCTTACAGCGAGAACATCCCTAAAGTTCAAGATATATTATGATTCAACCGGCTATGGTGATGAGCTTTTGTGGGCAGCTAGCTGCTCTATCATGCAACAACTGATCAGATGTATCTTGATTATGTAACTGGAACTAATGGAGAATCCTTTGCTAATTGGGGTAGCCATACTTGGTTCAGTTGGGACGACAAGCTCTTTGGGACCCAGGTAAAGTCAGCTAATATCTATGTGTGATAATTCTTAAAGACCCTTGATCCACCCACACACACTATTTTACATTTTCATAGTGTACTTATGCTAAGATTTCTTTCTTAAGTTTAACTAGTATAAATGAGGTTGAATCATTATTTGGATATTCTTATTTGAACCTATGGGTGTTTGGATATTCTTATTTGAACCAAAGTTTGATTACCATAGTTAGAAGTGGCGTGATAGATGGGTCGGGTGGGCTGGATAACGGGTCATTTGTAGCATGAGTTGGTTTGAGGTGACCAAACCATGATAGAAAGTGTGTTCGTGAACATAAATTATATCGAATTCACTTCACATGTAGACAACTGATATCGAATACTCTTACAAGTGAAGAAAATAAGGTTTGCACTCTTCATGTGAACGTCAAAAGGATAACTATATACGTTAATTTTTAGTATGACCAGATAGTACGTATAAAAAGAGAAGGTTGTTTGAATTTGATATGTAACAACATTTAATCGGAATTCATGGTTTAGCACTATTTTTGGAGGTGACTCAAGTTCTGTTATTGACAAGAACCTGTTAAAAGGCTTAGAACTGGTATTAGCATTCTCATTTGTATATCGTTCCATTTCACAACTAGGATAGTAAAGTTGTGGCATTCTATAAAAAATAGAAAATATACGTATATCCCTCCTCTAATAAAAGCTTATGGTTCTCTAGTTTTT
>BQNB010013569.1:0-28503 GCA_026074375.1 Tanacetum coccineum
CTAGAACCAATCTATCAGGACTTTTGTATTTTGAGGACTAAAATACTAACCACACTACTTCACAACAATTCACAACTTTACTTCACTTCACAACTTCTCTACGCTTCACAACTTCACTACACTTCACAACTTCACTACGCTTCACAACTTCACTATGCTTCACAACTTCACTTCACTTCACCTAGACACTACCACAATCACACCAATCTAACACTACTTACTATGATCACCACTATCTAGCTATACTTTCAATGATCACAACAATCTACCTATTACACACAACTACAATACACACCTTCACAATATACACAAATAATTTACAAGATATAATACAACTTCACAATAACAAAAACAAAACTATAATACTTCTTGACTTGATGATAAGAAGTATTCTTTTCTTATACTTTGAGGAATTAAGCTTGAATCACTTGGAAACAAAATCTTAAGATTAAATGATCAAAGGATTGTAAGTAATGTGTGGACTGATTTTAGTCAGAAAAGAATGAGTGCAAAAGGTTAAAAAATCAGTGGGGAATAGTCTACTATTTATAGGCAAAGCTGGGGAGATTTTTGTCTGGCCGGCCCCCTTAGCTCTATGGTCGGCCCCCTTATCACTAAGGGGGCCGCCCAAGCCAAGACGCTCTCTTTTTTGTCTTTTCCAAGGGAGGTGTTTTCTGGAACATTTCTAGCCGTGAAAAGGATTTTGAGAAATAGATTGGGACTTATGTATACATATATTAAGTTGAGAAGTTTAAGCTTTGGCAAAACCGAGGTTACTAATATGTAAGTTTGTTTAAAAATAATTTTACATTTAATGAGTTTAGATTTTGTAATCATCAAAAAGAGGAAGATTGTTGATAGAAATAATGCCTAAAAACGTTATTAATATTTTTCGATCTCACTACGTTTTGATAATCAATGTTATTAATATTTTTCGATATCACTACATTTTGATAATTACAAAATGTAAAAACACTCAATGTAAAATTAAACGTAAACAAGTAATTCGTAGTAAATTTTCATTTTGAAAATTTAATCACTTAAAGGTATGAATAAACAAATGCTTAATGCATTTTATGATCAAAGGAATTTTTATTCAACCTTACATTTTTTATAAAATGTTACAAACATTTTTATAACTTTTACAAAATATTTTCAACATTTAAAAGAAATATTTTATTCAAAATAAATATTTTGAATTCAAATTTTCTACCTAAAACAGCTAGAAATGTTCCAGAAAACACCTCCCTTGAAAAAGACAAAAAATGGAGCGTCTTGGCCTGGGCGGCCCCCTTAAATACAAGAGCGGCCCCCTTAGTGATAAGGGGGCCGGCCATAGAGCTAAGGGGTCCGGCCAGACAAAAAGCTCCCCAGCTTTGCCTATAAATACTGGACTGTTCCCCACTAATTTTCTCACCTCTTGCACACACATTCTTTCTGTTCTAAATCACTTTATACTTTCCTTTCATTCCTTTGATCATTAAATCATAAGCTTTGTTTCCATATGATCCAACCTTAGAGCCTCAAGTGCAAGAGAAGAATACTTCCTACCATCAAGTGAAGAAGTATTATAGTTTAGCGTGTTCTTGTAACATAGTTACAATTATATTATATCTTGTAAATCATTTGTGTATATTGTGAAAGGTGTGTATAGTAGTTAGATTGTTGTGATCAAAGGAAGGTTAGCTAGATCTTCGTGATCGTCAAGAGTTTAGATAGATCGAGGTGATCATGTTAGTGTCTGGGTGAAGCGTAGTGAAGTTGTGAAGTGAAGTGAAGTAGTGAAGTGTAGTGAAGTTATGAAGTAAGGTAAAGTAGTGAAGTGAAGAGAAGTTGTAAAGTAGTGAAGTAGTTGTGATAGATTGGTTCTAGCTAGGATTAGAACTTGACAATTGGCTTAGTGTCATAAATCGGTGTAAGCTTAGTTGTGTACGGTTTTCTCCGCCTAAAGGGAGCTTGTTGACATAGTGAAGAAAACTTTCGAGTTTAGTGCTCGGGGAGTGGAGTAGGGCGAAGAGGTGCTTCGTTACCGAACCACTATAAATCCTTGTGTTATGGTTTAATCTTTCTAACTCTTATCTATTATCTTGCATATATATTTCATATCTTGTTTATTTAGTTATATTGTTCATATTGTTCACATATTGAATTCACCTAAAGTCGAATCTAAGTTTTTATAAACAACCTATACATTAAATTAAAAAGCAATAAACAATTCAACCCCACTTCTAGTTTTTCACAACATCTACATAAATCGCCTGATGCATGTTTCTCCTAATTCAAATACATGTTTCGCCTCCTTCAAGTTTATGTTTCGCCTCCTTCAAAAATCCAGAAAACCACTTTTTCAAATCACTTAAAAACACACTTTTTGACCATTTTTCTTGATTTCTTTTGTACAACTAAGTATTTCTAGGAAAGATCTAACATAGAAATACAAACTTTAAGGTTTTTAACACTAAAAAATTTACACTTTTTTTGGTCCGTGTATAAATACACAAAACGCACTCTTTTGCAAGTTTTTAACGAAACTAAACACACACAAATCACTAAACACTCCTAGGCTCTTGATACCACATGATAGATTATATCAAACACATCATAACACATGAAAATAACATAAAAACTAGAGAGAGAAAGAGGGTTTCGAGAGAGAAAGTAAAAGAAAGAAAATGGAAGATTACTATGTGAAGAAATGAGTAACCAACACCCTCCTAACAAGATAGGAGGGTGGTATTTATACCCTAAAGAGTATATTTGCCACTTGGGCTTGTCTTGGGCCGATTCTAACACAAATGGGCTTTAAGTCCGTAACTTAGGCCCAATTAGATTAAACTAATCTCCGTAAACTACGTTTTCCTATACAAGGCTTGGGAATAAATAATGACCATCACTTTACTAAAAATGAGGCTAACAATAATATTGGCTGCAAAACACGGTTGCACTTTATGTCTTACTATTTTTTATCACACCAAAACAAAAAGATCAAATGATGTCGTGTAGCTTAAACACACTTTCAAACAAATTATGTCATCCATAAACGACCGTGTTTCATACAAGCCATCCTTAACCACATTTGAAGATTATAGAATAAATATTTTAGACGTAAATTTACAAAGCCCATACGCCAAAAGCCTACACACGGTTTACATACACGATTCCCATGTTGACATATCCTTGCACGCACTGATATGTCTCAACCATTCATCATAATCTCACAAAACTGCTTACTCGGAAACGGTCCAACACAAACCTCAAACAACATCATTTTTTTAAAAACAAAAAAAAACGCAAACCAAGTATTTAACGTGATCATTTGCTTCGTTATTTGTCAGCGTAAAAGTACGACTGACACAGATATGACAGTTTCATTTTATGCCATACATCCTTTGCCATTCCAAAATTACGAAACACAGGGTGACCTAATCATCACAACAAAACCAAGTATCAAACGCTATCATTTTCTTTACTATTGTATAAAGAATATCAAAAACCACAAAACGCATCAAATGTATCAAAAATACCCGTACAAATAACTGCAAAATACAAAATGCAGCTACTTTATAAACATGACTGAAAAAAAACCCTAGCAGCACATACATCATTTTTTGTTACATATTACGACATATGAGGTACAATCATTGATTGTACTCGTTATTCCTACCAAAACCCCCAAAATAAACTGTTGGACATATACCCTAACCCTAAAATAAACGCTACCAAAATCCTTCCACTTGTTATGAAACCGTATCTCTATAAAAGATCTAAAATCACAACACGCAACATATATATCCAAAATACATGTACAAACGATTAAAAAATACAACATGCAGCCACTTTATAAATATGACTGACCATAAACCCTAACACCACACAAATTATGACATGTCAAGTATAATCAAGCACTCTATTCATTATTCCTAACAAACCCCAAAAACAATTTCGAATTTAATCATGAAAATCAAGAAACCAAAATCTTCAAAACAAAGAAACCAATGAGTAAAGAAAATAAGTTAATAAAAAACACCACTTATAATAGTGGTGCCACTTCATCTAACAACCCGTTTATCATATACGTTAGTTGTATATGTATGTGTGTATGTGTGCACGCTTTCTTTGGGTGCAGGTGGGCGAGTATTTATGAGAAGGAAATCAAAATGACATCGTTTAGTTTAAGCAAAAAACAAAACTACCCCCCCCACCCAACCATAAATGTCGTCGTTACACCTCTCGTATTTTTCCATTTCCACTCAGAACCGGTCTAACTAAAGACCAAAATGACGGCATTTTTGCATGCCTAAAATGCGGTCGTTTTCTTCGCTATTGTATAAAAGGGTGATATGATTCGATAACACAAAGGGAATGAGATATCTCCCTTTGTGTAAAAACATAATAATTCAAACACCTAACGGGGTGTTTGGTTTGTACTATGAAATCATAATGATTCTAGGTATATAAAATGGGTTTACAAGCCCATCATCAATAAGGATTTAGAAAAAGCCTACTTGGTGGGTTTCATACACATTCTCGAAAACAAAACCCATAAACCAAATAACTTTAATGGGAATGAAAGTCATTCCTTCATTTCCATTCCCTTAAACCAGGCACACCCTAATTAATACTTGTTAATCGCCTTATAATGTTCCTTTACCAATATGTACTTGATAACATCAAATATTTAATACTTTTTAATATCAAATTCCTTACGAAAATGCTTGTAAATATGTTATAAATATCTAAAAATACTACTTAATTGCCTATATTTAGTTTTCAGGAGCAAAGCAAGCATTTGAACAAAAGACGCGGGATTTAAACTTGGAATTCAAGAAGTGATGACATTCAAGGCTTTTACGGCGTAACCTCCCTAAAGTAGTTACGCCGTAATCAAGACTAACGAAGAAATAACCCAGCATCAGTTGTTACGGCGTAACCTCACCATCATCTTTACGCCGTAACATTTAATATAAAGGAAGATTTTGTATCCGAGTCAGCATTACGGCGTAACCTTGGCGATATGGTTACGCAGTAACATCAACTAAGCCTGGAGAATAGGAAACCACATCAGCATTGGTACGGCGTAATGTGTTCATAACTATTACACTGTAACATCTTCGATACTTATAATAGAGCCCCAATTCGGCTCATTTGGCATCACTCACTCCTCCTCTTCACTCCATAATACAAAGAGGCGAACAAGGCCTCTAGAAGACGAAGCATTCAACCAGAACTCCAAGGGAGAATCTTTGTACTTCATTTTAGCATTAATCATTCAAAAACTCAGTTTATAAGAATTATGAATTATCAATCTAAGATTTCTTCATTTACTTCTTGCCTTACTATTGCTATGAGTGGCTAAGCACTCTTAGTACTGGCCTAGCCATGTATTTACTATTGTTATGATTGTTATTTCTTGTTTGATTACGGTTTTATTGGATATCCTTATAGCCTTTCATTGATCCCTGGGTTTTGGTAGTGTAGAGGGTGGCTTGGATCTTATTAGTCTTGTTATTAGACTTACCAGGTTGAACATGGGATTAGTAAGGTACTAGGGTAGTTTGACACCTATCCCTAGTGTAGGAATTAATCATATTACCGCCTTGGTCACATTAAACACTTAAAAAGCACAGAAACTCTTTCAGAGAGGGTTAATAATCTGTGTAGATTATAGAATTAGTCTTAATGATTGTTGGGGGTTAACCACTGCAAACTTGGATGCCTTTCCCGTGTGATCCTAGGGGAATTGGGTTCACAGAGTAAGTATAAGATAGACCTTAAATTCCAATTCGGGTCTGACGATATTAGAACCACCAATGAAACTTGTAATTTAACATTGCATAGGAAAATGTAATAATAATAGTAGTAATAAAATGGCTAGGCCAGCGCGCTTTTCTCCTTTATTACTTCTATCAATTTATTTTCCTGCATTTACTTTTCTTAAGTCTTAAAAATCAATCTTAAAACCATTTTCAAACGTGACAAAAATCAAATTAGAACTAGTAACCTTAGCTTTTGGGACGACCTCGGATTTACCAACTATTGCACTACCTACGATCGGGTTCTTTTCCTGTTAGTGCGTGTATCAGTAGACGAGTTTTATAATTTAAAATAATTTTATGCATCAAGTTTTTGGCGCCGCTGCCGGGGAGCTAAAAGATAGTTTTAATTCGACCATCTTTTTCAATCATGACTAGGAGTAGCAACGCAAAGGTGTTTACACCTTTCGCTAATCTCGAAAGGAAATTTCAAAACAAGAAAAATGTAAAACCCATTGCAATCCATAACATATATTCCTTTTATGAAACTGAATCATCAAAATCGGAATCAGAGGACATAAACGAAATCGACATCGAAACACTTACGCTAGAACAATATCGGACATTAAGTCATAAAAACACCCAAGTAAGGATAAAAAGACTCGAGATTGGAGAAAAAGACGCTTTTGAAATCAAAAGTCCGCTTCTAAGAGAATTACGCGATAACACCTTATCTGAAAAGAAAAGTAAAGATGTAATGGAACACTTACGGAAAGTCTTGGAGATCAATAGTTTATTCAACACACCTGGAATTTCAGGAGATAACATGATACTATGAATTTTTCCCCTTACACTCGCAGGAGCAGCTAAGCGATGACTGGGAAGAACGTCATCTGACATACTAAAAACCTGGGATGAATTGAAACAGGTATCCATCCGAAGATTCTGCCCACCTTTAGTAACTTTCATGAAAGTGGGAGAAATTCACAATTTCAAACAAGAAGAAGGCGAAACCCTCTATCAGACATAGGAAAGGTTTAACGACCTCCTCTCTAAATGTCCATTTCATGATTTAAATAACTATCAAAAGGTAAATACTTTTTACAAAGGCCTAGGGTTTCACACACGACAAATCTTGGATTCTCGTGGTTTAATTCCAGGTTTAACTGCTATTGAGGCTTTGAAGTTAATTCAGGAAAGGGCATATCATTCTAATAAATGGTACCAAATAACAATTTTAATTCTTTAAGCACTATCATTAAGAAACTCAGAAATCTAAACTATGACATGAGCGATCTTAGGAAAAATATTCATAAAATCTACCAAAGATCCAGTAAGGAGTTTCACCACGAAAAGGTAAAGAGTATGAGAGCATGGGAAACTAAACCTAGGAATAACCTTAGGGAGACATTAGAACAATATATGGAGGAGTCACGAAAAAGACAAAATACTCTGGACAGATAGGTACAGAACTTCATGGAAAACTCTAATAAAAATCTCCAGAAACATGAAATGCCCATAGAAAAACTTGAGAAAAAAGTTGTTCACCTCGCCCATGCTTTTACTGATTGAAAATTCAAATACAACCCACCTGTCATGGATGGTATTCCTAGTAGCTCAACTTATGTTCAACAAGAATGTGCAATGAAAGTAGAACCTCCACACAAAACGTCCATTAGCAAAATAGAAACTTTCGCAGAAAAGGTGAAAAAGCGCATTATGGAAACTCAAGCTAACGAAGAGAACCTTCTTAAAAAATTAGAAACGAACCAATCAAAACCATATTAGTAAATGATATTTGAAAAACACCAGAATATACCCGTCATTTATAAGAGTTGGTTTTACACAAAATAAAAATTAAGAAATTATCCACGGTGAAATTGAATGCTTGATGTTCTGTCGTATTACAAAACGAGGTTCCTCCTAAAGAAAAAGATCTAGGAAGTTTTGTCTTACCTTGCATCATTGGAAATACTACGGTTAGCAATGCTCTTGCGGATTTGGGGGCGAGGTAGTGTAATGTTGTTTTCCATGTTTAAATGCTTAGGTCTTGGGAACCCAAGACTAGTTAATATGGTAATAGAAATAGCAGATAGATCCGTGCAATCTCCAAAAGGGATAGTCAAAAATGTTCTAGTAAAAAGTCATAAGTTCATCTTTTCGGTAGACTTCGTTATTCTTGACATTATTAAAGACGACAAAGTTCCAATAATACAAGGAAGACCCATGCTGGCCACCACACACGCTAGAATAGACGTGTTTGGGGGAAAAATCTCGGTGGAAGTTGGAAAAGAAGAAATTATCTTTAACGCCAACCAAGGAGCCACTCCTGTAATTATTTCGCATGTATGTGTAATTAAAGATTTTGATGTAATTGATAACTTTGGGGGCCCGGATAATTTGGAACAATTACTAATGGATGATGACATTAACGGGGATTTGGGAAACTTTCTCCAAGATAATGACCTCCTTCCAGACTATGAAGATCCAGGAGCTATCCTTCTTTCCCGAAAGAAATCTCCTGGCAAAAAGTCGGAATCGGTTGGAGAATTTTAAGATAACCTTGGTGTTGGAATACACAATTTTGTAGCAATTAATGATCTATGGGACGACTTAGACCCAGGAGCCTTAACCAATGAGCAACCATTGAAACCAAAATTTCTCAATATAGGAAATAGAGTTAACAGATACAACCCTCATAATCTTTAGATTACCTGTAAAATTAAGTTTGTTAACTTTAACCCCTACATTGACCCAATTTACCCGTTTAATGTTGTCACACCCCGTAAATTTCAGGTTAATATTTTGAACTTTTCAATTATTATTTTTGACTTTTATATGTTACGTTTGAATCTGATAGTTTACCGGGAAGTTAACCCGCGTAAATCTGAAAAACATCATCGGACGCGTTTCGACTTTGGATTTTGATAAGTTTAGATATTATATGAGTTATTTTATCATTTCTAAGTGTTGTAGTTTACGATCACTTCCGATATTTAATTTTACGTTTTAGCATTTAATTTGCGTTTTTCGCGTTTTTGACCTAACAGAACCCCGGAAACCCGAAATCTTTTCGGGTAAACTTTAGTTATCGTTCATCTCGTGTTTATAAGTCAAAAATTTTGTTCACCCCTCCGCATCTACTCCAAACAAACGCATACACCACACTTAAATAAATCAAAGAGCATCTTTCATCTCTAATTTGAATTTCAAAATAAAACACTGTCACATGCAAGAAAGGGACATATTTGTATTCATCTTCCATGCATACTCATGTGACTCTTACACCCGTTTTGTCTTCACTCACCCATGGAGGACTACAACTCCACTAAGCATTTTATTTAATTTTCTTAACTAGTGATCAAGGCTTAAACCCTCCCCCACCCTTGTGCTTGTTGCGTCTGAACCCTCACCCACACACACTTTTGGTGTGTTTTGGTCACCTAGACTTTTGATGCCATGGTTCACATAATATCTTACACCTTAAAGCCCTAGTTCCTCCTATAAATACCATGTTATAACACATACTAGGTCATTTCACATTTCCAAGCCTCATCAAAAATCTCTCATCTCTTTTTCTCTCCTTCTTGCTCACGGCACACAACATACACCCTCTTAGGGTTTCATTTTCTTGATTTCCTTCAAGATCTAAGTATTCTAGGTTGATTCTTACTCATATCTAAGGTGATTACAAGTGTTGGTTCTTTGATTCCAAGGGTTTGTTCAAGATCTAAAGTTAGGGTTTCTAGTTTTATAAGTGGGTTTTCAAGATCTAGTGATTTTGGGTATAGATCTTGTGTTATTGCTTCTTGTTCTTCGTTCTTGTAAGCATTTCTTGATCTTTCTTTTTATACTTTCCTTTAATTCTTATGGATCTTGTTCATGCTTAAGAATCCATGTGTTTGTGGCACTTTTTATAAAAAGAAATGAATTAATATTTTGTCATTTTTTATAAAAATGGAAGTAATATGTTTATGACTTTGCGATCTTGGTGAGACGAGTTGAAAAGTGAGTTGCAACAATAGAAATGAAGAGATTAGTGTCACACCCCAAAAATTTCAGGTCAATATTTTAAACTTTTCCGATCATTATTTTGAATTTTATATGTTACGTTTAAATCCGGCAGTTTACCGTGAAGTAAACCCGCGTAAATCTGAAAAACGTCATCGGACGCGTTCCGACTTTGGATTTTGATAAGTTTATATATTATATGAGTTATTTTATCTTTCCTAAGTGTTTCGTAGTTTACGATCACTCCCGGTATTTATTTTTAAGCTTTAACGATTAAATTGCGTTTTCGCGTTTTTGACCTAACGAAACCCCAAAAACTCGAAATCTTTTTCGTGTAAACTTTAGTTATCGTCCATCTCATGTTCTTAAGTCAAATATTTCGTTCACCCTCCCCTCTTGTTATACATTGGATTCCTAAACCAAACAAATGCACCATAAGCCTTGAAATTAAATCAAAGGCATTTTTTCTTGAACTTCCCATGCATGTGTGTGAAAGTGAAACATGAGAGAGTCATTCTCATGCACACTTACCATGCTCTACTAACATGTGAGCTCTTACACTCTTGTAAGACTTATATTTAGATCTTTGACCTTATTTGACTAAGCTTGAGCACTAAGTAATGCACCAAGACTCAAAAATATGAACCATATAGTCCTTGTGGTTGATTTCGGCCGAACAAACAAACACACACACCTTTGGTGTATGTTGGTCACTTAATACTTAAAACCATGTAACTCTAAACCTTCCATTGGCCTATAAATACCCCATTATAACACACACTAGGGTTTCATATCATTTTCCAAGCCTCATCAAAATTTCACATCTCTCTTTTCCCTCTCTCTAGTCCATAGCACACATACACCCTCTTTAGGGTTTTCATATCTTGATTTCTTGCATAATCAAGGCATTTTAAGTTTACATCTAAGGTGTTTTGAAGTATTGGTTCTTTGGTTTAAAGGGTTTTCTTCAAGATCTATAAATTAGGGTTTGGTTATTATTTAGGGTTTTTCAAGATCTAGTGATTTTGGGTATAGATCTTGTGTTATTGCTTCTTGTTCTTCATTTTTGTAAGTATCTTGAATCTTTCTTTGTGGTTTATTTACATTCTTCTTATATGTTCAAAGATCCATACATCCATATGTTGTTTTTAATTTTTGAAAGATTTTAAAGACAAGATTTCATAAATAATGATACTACTTTATTTTACTAGTTAAATATTATGTTCTTGGTGAGATGAGAGTTGATGAGTGTTGCAACAATAGAAATGAATGGATTAGGTTAGATTTAGGTGTGGTTTTGTTATGGATTAGTTGTGAATGGAGATTAGGCTAGATTAGACACTATTGTGAAGTTTGGGTGGATTTTGGTTGCGTTTTTGACAAAAAGTGTTCGCTGTCCCAAATTTGTTTTGAAGTTTTGGTCGACCTAAAAATGTTTTCATTATGCGTAAAAGTAGTTTTTGAAGAGCTCGTTTCGAATAGATAGTTTTTCATATATCACACTTTAAAAACGGATTTAAAACGACCAAGTTATGGCCAAATGAAACTTGAAACATTTTTCGGCGAAACCAAATGAATAGTTGCTGATGTGAATAGTAAAATGGGTTTTCGGACACTTTTAGACATTTTTGGACTTTCTAAACATTAGCGAAACATATAGTAACACTTATATATTGATTGGTATTGTTTAATGACGCCGTCAACTTATTTTGGGAATAGCGATAAAGTTACTAAAAGTAATAAGTTTGGTAAGAATTTAGCGGAACGGACTTAGAAGTTAAGTAATTAAGGCTAGTTAGTGTGTTTTGACTTATGGAAACTTAACAAATATAGGGGACGGTATTAACGTCCCGAAACTAAAAACTTTCCTAAAATAGAAACTTACTAAAAATGGAAACTTTTGGATAAACGCCGAAACTTAAAGAAAAACTATATGATTTCATTTCATCATGTCTTGTTAATCAAACTAAAGCAAACACACATGGATGTATTTTGGTGATGAACATATTGTGCAATTCTTGGCATACTTTCCGTGTTTCTGAGACGCGTTATTATTCTAGGTCGCGGCTAGATTTCTATATCACCTTTTACTTGCGTGATTATCATTTGCTCATTTTGCTAAGGTGAGTTCATAGCCCCATGTTTTACTACTTTTACTTTACTATTTTGGGGTGAGAAACATTGCTTGTTTTCAAACTATGGACACAGTTACTTTACGTTTCCTTTTCCTGATTACGTGTTGCCTAAGTAGCGAATAGACCACTAATGCCCGAATTATCATGAACCGTCAATTGCTTAACCGACCGTACTGGTTAAGTGAGCGCGAATGTTGTAAATAGATCTATTGGGAGTAATTATCCCTATCCGGGTAAGTAGCGCTTACTAGATTCGGAGGTCCCGAACAAACGGATATATACCATGTCGGAATGTCAATAGGTGATCTTGGTCAGATACCTCTAGGGCGTGGAATACTATTTGGCATATAAAATGCTTCCTTTTAAATTGAGCTTCGGTGTCATGAGCTTAGTGCAACAGTAAATACATTCTTTTTATGTGAAGTTGTATCTGTTATAACTGTCACGTGCGTACTGTGAACTTGTGGTCCACTTTTAATATTAAATTCAAACCTATGAATTCACTCAACTTTATGTTGACCGTTTTAGCATGTTTTTCTCAGGTGCTTAGCTGTGGATGTCTTTGCTTGCTATTTGGTGTCGCTATGCATTGGGCCGATTTTCAAGAAACGCTATTATCTACTGTTTAAACATCGTTGTCAATTTCTAAAACTTTTATTCGCTTTCGCATATTTTCTTTAAACTTATGTCAAACTTTAACTATTTTAATTAATGCAACGATGTTGGATTTTCAAACGTACCCTTAGAGGTCGTTCTTTGTATCTTGTGCGATGTGTATTATGATGTCACGTCCCCGGATACGTGTTTCTGACTAGGCCCTATTTGGGGGTATGATAGATTGGTATCCAGAGCCAAGGTTATAGAGAACCAGGTAGTATATCTAGGTCTGGTCTATAACCAGTATGTGATCCTACGTGTTTACTTGCTTAGGTATATAATTACTATCAATAAGTAAACGAGTATTAAGTATAATACATTTCCATAATTATATTATGTTTATTTTGCCTTACGTAGATTTTCTAGTTGGTTTTATATAAAAGTTATTTATATAAATAATTGATCTTTCCCCCAGGACATTGTGAGTTGCACAATGGTCTCTAAACGTTTCTCAAGACATCATGAGTGATACGATGGTCATTAAAACTTCTTCATAAATTTACAATATACTATTTTACATAACATCGAAACTTGTCACAGTCTTCTGACCCTACGTTATCTTACTATCCGAACCGGAATGCGAGTTGAGCACCCGTCCCATACTTTTATTTCTCCTACGTCGTCTCATACCGTCATCTAGAAACATGCGGATTAAGTTGAACATGACTTTAACCCGTCACCTCGTAACATTTCACTTTTGGAAACGCGACTTCTAGAACTGGACTTATTTTATTTTTCTTTTATTTATTTTGATTTGAAGAGAATGACGGCAACAAGACAAGCAACGAGTTCCGCAAGGATCAAGTGTATTATAACCCAATGAATTGCTAATGCTATTAAAGCTATTGCTGTTTATGAGGCAAACCCGTGTTGCTCATGATGTACGTTAGAAAGTCAAGGTGGCAAGGAATGCCAACAACAAGATAAACGACAAAAGGTCATGAGAGCTTACACTGCTAGACCAATTAACAAAATTGGATATGTAGAAAAGTTACCCTTTTACAACGAACGTAAGTTGCGCCTCACTGAACCGTGCACTGTGGAGTGCAATAACTACAAGAGAGTTGGTCATACGAGTATAGATTGTAGGAAACCCGTTTTAATAACAACTTAGAGGCCACAGTGGCAAATTAGAAACCTAAAATACCTATTATGAGTGTGGAAAATCAGGACATTTTAAGAGTGATTGTTAAAATCCGAAACATGTGAACCGTATTTAGAAAGTAAAAGCTCGCGAGAAATTCAAGGCCGTCAAAGATAATGTTGATACTTAAAGAGAGATTTCCTATCGTGCCTAGTAGAACCTAAATAGACTTGGACTGTAACCCCTAAGAGTTTTACACTAGTACTTCCCTATAAATTTTGTGTAATGAGTGGATGTTTCTAAACCCTCTGTTCATTTTGTGTCATGGCGATTTCGTTAGTTACACTTCAATTCTCAAATAATTTATGTAACGACCCAAACCCGCTCCGGAGAGTAGGCCGAAACGTCATAATCATGGTGTCATATCAAAGCATAATAAAGGCATAAAGTCATAAATGATAGCAGCTTGAAGCAAATGTTAAAAATATGATGACATGAATAAAAACCGAATTTTCAAAAAAACAAACCGAATTTGCAAAAAAAATGACATGGAAGCATGATGACATGACATTATAAAGTGGCATTATGGGATCCCAAGTGAAATTATATGTGGCATTCCTCCTCTTATATATATATATATATATATATATATATATATATATATATATATATATATATATATATATACCGGCGGGTTCGATTCATAATTTTTTTAAGCCAATGTTTATCATTTAGTTCTAATGGTTGTTGTTTTTGTGTACACATAGAATCTTCATTCCTCTTTTTTATTTGATTATTGACAGTGTGACATATATATATATGTCCGTGTGAGTAAAAATTATACTAATCAATTGATAACTGTTATACCTCAACCATCTAACACAAAATGAAAGAATGTTATTAGGGTTGTAACGACCCACTCCGGAAAGGAGGCCGAAACGTCATAATCATAGTGTCATATCAAAGCATAATAAAGGCATAAAGTCATAAATGATAATATAGGACAAGGTGGAAAGCCGGAATCAAACATCGGCTCCCAATTATGAGATCAAAACATGATAACGTAAAAGAGTTCTAAAGGACGAAACATGGTGTCCAAGATAGTATAAGCACATCCCAAAAATGTCTGCGATATAAAGAAAGGAAGCTAAAAATAGGTCACACTCCTAAGCACACACTCTCTCATGCCCAATCTCCCCTCTAGATACCTGCCGTATAAGGAAGAGAAGAAAATACGGATGAGCATAACGTAATGAACGGATTATAATACAATGTAATTAATAAGTATGAATCCTGGATAGTAAATACAAAGTAGCGGAAAGATCAAAAGTTGTCATGAGGAAACCTGGAGAATGCGTCATGAAGAATAGGAAATAAACATGTAAAGCATGGTAATACGAAGTAAAGATGTCATGAAATATCATGGGATAGTATAAAACATGAATAATAAGGAATGCCAACGAGTCATATAATCAGAAATGTCATATTAATTAATGTCGTGAATACATGCATTATAATAGAGGGGGCTGCCTCAAATGTAATAGAGGGGTGACTCTTATAATAATATGGTGGAGGGATCAGCTCAATGTGAAGGGATGTAGAGCACACACCAACTAATCATCATGAACGTGTAAACATGTTAACTAGGATGCACCGCTACGCCCTGGAAATAATAAAATGGTCCAAACCATGAAATATATTTGGTAACATGTAAGGGACGCCGCGTGAAATCACTCTCAACGCGAAAGAGTCGTGACACAGGTGCCTCATGTGTCACGGTCATGGTACCTCCATGACTAGGTGGTAAGTCATGTAAATCATGGTCATGCGTATATATAGCTCGGGCAATAGAATAAGTCATGAAATCAAACATGTAAAGGATCATGGCAAAAGACATAAAATGGGTGATGCATAGCAGTTTCTGGGGGTATGAATATGAAAAGAAAGAATGTCCTTACTGAAAGGACGGAATATCCGTACCTTGAGTTAAGATCAATGTAGACTCAACATTTGTCATAGACCCAATGAACCAATTCTGGCCACTCATTTTTTCATCAAAAATAAAAAAACTCATTTTCCACCTCTTTTTTAAAAATAAAATATCTTACAAACGGTAAATCGTTACGCAAAACAAAACATACCATCGCGACGAGAATTAAATTATCTTTCTATAGAGGGGCGACACTATATACTTTCGACGAACTTTGGAAGCTACTCCTGCTTAATGCGATCTACATGTTAAAGGACATATATAAGTTACTTGTTCATGATTAAGGTTACTTTCCATTTTTTTGTAACTTTCTATTTTTAGTAACTTTCTATTTTTAGTAACTTTCTATTTTTAGTAACTTTCTATAATTAGCATGATTCCTTGATTAGTACGTTCCATGATTAACATATTCCATGATTAGTATGTTTCATGATTAGTATTCTTGTTATATTGGGTACTTTCCAAAAATAGCAGCTTCTAATTATAGTAAGTTTCCAAAAATAGACTTTCCTTAATTAACTTTCCATAAATGATAACTTTCCTGATTTAATAAGTTTCCATAATTAAACTTCCTAAAAATAGACTTTCTAAAAATAGCAGGTTTCTATATATAGTAAGTTTCCATAAATAGCATGTTTCTATAAATAGCAGGTTTCTATAAATAGTAAGGTTTACATAAATAATATCAAAATGACATTTTCTACCCCCCAACTTATTTTTCTCAGATCATAACAAATATAATAACATGCTTAAATCAGACCCCATAGTTTCAGAAATTACAAAACAAGTCCTTATACTTTTAAAACTCAAATCGGGTAACAAATAAGTGCACAAAACCCTAATTAAAATTTTCCCCAATAATTACACAATTTTTTATACATTAATTAGCATGTATTGGACCTGGGAAAAATATAAAAACCCTAACCCTAATTGGTTTCTTTCCTTTTTCCTTATTTTCGAAAATTGGCAAACAATGATAAATCTCCAATAATTATTCGAATTACTTCTAAAATTTTCCAACAATTTTTCTGAGTTATATGTGATATGAACAACCTTAGAAAAATTATAAATCAATTTTACAAATAGCTTTTATGCCGATTTCAATACTAGCTAGAAATTAGGGTTTCGAATATGATTTGATTTATAAAATCAAAATAAAATGAATGAACATTTTTCTTATGCATAGATCGAATTTATATGATGAAAAGTGAGTTTTAAAAATACCTTGGATGATCCTTAGGGATTTTATGAATTTATGAACCCGGTTGTGATTTTCGAACCCAAAACAATACCAAAAATCGAATCAAGCACACCCAAAGTTTCCCACTATTTTTCCCACACTCCTTGACCTTCAAATCACCCAAGAAAAATCGTGCAAGCCCTGGAGAATTCTTTTATACCGCCACTTAATTTATTTAGGGTTTTGGTATTTCTTGTTTTTAGGATAAATCAAATAAAAATGCATAACAAATATAATAGGGTATTTTGCAGAATTTTTGGGCTTCTAAATAGATTAAAATCAGATTTCAAGATTTCATAATTTATTTTATATTTATCCTATTTTATTTAGCTTAATTTGTATTATATAATTACATAAATATTAATTAATTTCGGCTAAATATATATAAATAATTATTAATTATTTTTCTTGTATAACATAAGGTATTTTAAATCTTACAAAAATTTCATAATTGCTATATATTGTATTTTCATAATTTCTATAATTAAACTGAAATTTATTTAAGCTTTTATAGATTTTCTTGCATTAGGGGTATTTTGGTAATTTTACTCTTATTGAGATTTTTAGGTTTTACATAAATTTTGTCAGAACTGAATACCAATTAGCTGACATGTTTACGAAAGCCCTTCCTGAGGATCGGTTTAAGTATCTTGTCAGAAGGATTGGTATGAGATGTTTGACTTCAGCTAAACTGGAGGTTCTAAAAAATGAGACTACTTGATATCATCATCAAACATCACCATGTAAATATTTTTGAGAAAAGAAAAATACAAAAATATAAAACTTCAAAAAGAAAATACAAAATCAGAAAAACAAAAAATTTCCAAAAAGATTCTTCTCGACATGTCTCTTGGAATCGATAACATTTACGTGCTTAGAAATGTCGATTAACATTGACACGGGTGTGTAAATGAAGTTCGAGCGAGAGTTGCAAATAGTTTCAAAACATGTCATTTCTAATTTTCTAAATGGCTTATGTGCAAATATCAGTACATAACCCGGACTTCAAATAAAGGAAGGTTTATAACTTATCCTCACAACGAGAAAATTAACGTTTCTCGGTCTTGAGCTGTTCTTACAAGACATTCAATGTTTTTAGCTTAAGAAAAAGGATAGTGTACATTTCAGTGCGCTTACCCTTACCGTTAGAAGAGAAGTCCTCTAACATCTGGTTTTTTCAAAAAGTTGAACACAATTTTTCAAGAATTTCTCGATGACAATTCATAATCTTTCAAAATTATGTGTTCAACACTCCAACCCTCATAATGTTTTCAAAAGACAACAATTTCTTAATTGGTCCTATTTTTGAGGGGGAGTTTTTCGAAAAACAAAGTTTTAATGTTTTTGGATACATCAACAACGACAACTCTTATGTATTCAAAACATTATCAAAATGTTCCAAACCATTCATGCTGATAATATTTTCTCCCATGGAATTTTCAAGACATATTTTAATCACAAGGTATTTCAAAAACTAAGTGTTTATTATTTAAAATAAGGGGAGAAAATGTAATTAAAATATGATTTAATCGACTCAATGTGCTGAACAGTAAGAAAAGGTTTTATGGTTTGATCTTATACCCAACAACATCTTACTTTCATGAGTTTCAGAAGTCATAAGGTGGTTTGGTTTAGGAAACAATCCTATGATCAAACCAGATCCGGGGATCTACCAAGGATAATCTCAAGTTAGATAATAGCAGTCTTAAGATATGATTGGAGATGAAATGTATATGGGAATAATGCCCGACTCTAAGATTGAGCTAACATTGGACACATTCACAATTAAGGTTATTAGTATGACGTCTTTGGTAAGCATTGAGGGCGTTGAAGAATGAAAAAGAAATGTATGGATTAAAAGGGTGTAAAGAAAGATGCCTCCACACAACTTAAGCAGAAATCGGTGTCAATACATATGTTGTCAGAATACACAAGTTGATTGCTGGACATTTGAAAATGACATCATGGACCCTGTGATAGTGATGCAATGCAAAACCCTTCCCAACCATTTCGGTGTTTCTCTTTTTAAAGAAACTTGTCTCATTTGTCACGGAGATACACACGTTATCTATTGACATCTCATCCGAGTTCATTGATATTAAATAGGTGCAATCTGCTCTAATGCCTCCGTATATAAGAACAAAATGCACTAATCGGAGTCTAGAAGCCTATGTGATCATTTAATTAATCCTCGTTAGGACACATTACCATTTCAAAAACTTGTTTGAACATCATCCAGTTCTTAAGCTGTTAACAAGAAGTCCTATGCAATATCCTTAGTGCTATTTGCCGAACATCCAGAGTGTTCTATAAGTATTCACACTGAAGATGGAAATACTGCTTGTAGTCAGCATCTAAATAAGCTCTTGGATAGGTGACTTGCGAGATTCTATTTGTAATCAAATTTGTGACAAATTGGATATCGATTTGTCCAGTAAATGATATTGACGGGTGTTGTTTTGTGATAAAAAAGCTTAAAACTCCCGATGTGTTACAAATAAATACTCTTTTACAAAGTAACACGATCGATTTGATTTTCAAATCTAATTTTTCTCGTGATTATCACTAACTGTAAAACCTGCAGGTTTAAAACGAATGGTGTACGGTTTCACAATCAACAAAGATCGATCATTACTCACATATTTATGCTCATTATTCCAAAGGACTAGACAATCATGAAAGCTCAACATTTAAAGGGCAAAGATTCCGCTAACTCTGATTTGAAAGCTTTCCAAGATGAGGCTTAGTATGGAATGTTGGTCAAAAGGGACCAAGATCGAAAGATGGCATTGACGATAAAGACAATGAAAAGGCTAAATGTCATGATCACAAAGCATGAAGGAAACAAAAATAAAAAAAACTACATTTTTTTTTTACAACTATATAACAAAAAAAGACCTAAGAACACATTGTGCTTAACGACAAAAAGCTACTCATTGATCTCTTGAAGGAGTGTCATCAATGAACTCACTTTCGGGGGATGATGTTAGCCTCAAAATATTGAGCAAATAGATGTTCGTTCATTCGTTGTACGAGTCTCGGTCATTTAATTAGTTAATGTTGTAATAGTATAATATCGGGAATCGGGCTCGATAGTTAATCTAATATTGTATATGTTTCGGGTTTAATCCCAAGCAAAACCCGAGCCCGGGTTCTAGTCAATTATCTCGAACGTCACTTTAATGTGTCGGGGTATATAAACTATTTTCTATTTAGAAAAGAGTTAGTTGTTAAAAATAATATCTTTTTTTCCTTTTCCAAAACTCTCCCATCTCCCTCTCTTCTTTCTCTCTCTACAAAACAACTCAACTCACTCTCTTTATCTCTTTTCTAGTTCGATTCATGGTTCGTTATATGAAGTAAAGTGTGATAAGGGATCCTACAACATCACTAATCTAAATTACACTAATCCTAAGGGTTAGATTAATCTAATGTTAAAAACCAAAATATCAAATAAAAATTAAGATTAAAATTTCACTCCCCGGGAACGGCGCTAAAAAACTTGATGTGTCGCTGTGTGGTTGTAATTTATGTTTCAAATTTTAAATTTTTATTTTGCCGACTTAACCAAAAACAACACTTTAAGGGGCAGTGTACCCGGTTATATGGCAGTTTCGTGGTAAGTAGGGTGTCGATCACTAAGAGCGAGAAACAATCTTTCAATTTATTAATATTTTGGTTATCTAAACTAAGTTAATTCTATTCTATGTTAAACCTATGCTAAACCTATGTTAATCCTAAATCTAGACGGATAGGGAGGTTTCAGGCTAAGTGACTGGCCACAGGTTTTGTGGTGACTAAAATCAACTTAAGTATTAATAAACAACTTAAACATACGCGGTGACATAAGATACAAAAAGAGCGGTCTTAGCCAAATATAAGAAAGGATTTGTATTAACCATTTTTAATCCAATCAGAACGTTGGTTTGGTTTAATTTCAGCTCCAATGATTAATATCTCGAGGCGGCATATCATTCTTAAGACTTAGGCGATACATCTTCCTAAGACCTGGAAACGAAGAATTCTGTCACAATTAAACGTATCCGCAAAAATCATCCTTATTTGCTGATTATAATATATCTTATGGATTAAAGCACTTGTGATCTTGTTAAACCCTAGCTCATAGAGACACTATTAACCACTGACTGCATTAAAGCTATTCATACACTAGTTGTCCACAAACCCAAGTCTATTAACATTAATTGGAGAACGTACTCGTTGATCCCAAATGAGGTGTGCACGCCTGTTCACCTTGCCAGTCAACTAAGCACATAATCTAAGGGCAAAGATGGTTATTATTTTGTAAATCCTATTGGGCTGATGTATAAATCAATATAATGGAGAGCATCTCGGCATGTCTAGATTACCTTTTTGGTCGTTCATAACTAGATACCAGTTGAATGATAGGGTCACATACGCAAAGCACGTAAACAAGTTTAAATTGATAAACATAAATAAGCAATCAACGATAAATTAAGCAATCAAGATAAACAAACCAAACATTCAGATCTTCATAATAATGGCTAATACCCGAAGGTATTAGCCTTCAAACGTCATAATCAATACAAGAGTAATAATTTAGCTAAGGTAAACTAACCGAGTTAACAAATGATACCAAAAACTGAACGATTACAAGAGTATATGAGATTACAAGTTGTTTCCTATTGAATTAATCACGTTGCAAGACCTCTTCTTCTCCTCTGAAAATTGACTTTTGTGGTTTAGGTATCGAAAATATGATTTAGCACACTTAAAACTCGTTTTTGAGTTTTCTATTTATAAGGTCTGGAAAAAGGTCGATACGGCATATCGAAAGTCTTTAATACGACGTATTAGGGATTTCTTAGAGTAGGGACTACGTTTGATATCTTCCAGAATATTTTATTTCCATATGGCTTGAATACGGCGTATTGGTCTTTCCTGGATACAGCGTATTGGATCTTGTTTCCTTCGTGGTCTATAGTGATGTTTAGGCACAGATACGCCGTATCTTCCTTGATGGATACGACGTATTGGTTGTCAGAACAGTAATCTTCAAATATCTTTGTTTAAGCTCCAGAATGCGTGTCTTTTAGTTAACTTTCACCAAGTACTCCATAATTACCGCAATTCTTAAATACAAACGATTAAGTAACAATTCTTTGCAATAATTATACAAAATGGGTTATTTACATGGGATAAAAGATGCTATAAAAGTGACGTTATTTGATATCATAAACGATACAAAGTGCATAGACACCAGAGCAAGCGATCTATACAAACTTGACCTGCAGCGGGAACTCAGTGTAATCCATAACACCTTTCACGTCTTGAACCTGAAGAAATGTTTATTTTATGAGAACCTTGTCATTCTACTAAATTAAATTCGACTCGACAACAAGCTACACTTTATCGAGGAGCCTATAGAGATTATAGACCGTGAGGTCAAACAACTAAAGCAGAACCGTATCCCTATCGTCAAAGTTCGTTGGAACTCTCAATGAGGACCTTAATTTACGTGGGAGCATGAAGACCAATTATGTAGCAAGTAACCTCACCTTTTCCCGAGCACTCCGCTAACTGACGTCACTAATTGTACTATGAGGACATAGTTCCCTTAACGTGGGAAGACTGTAACAATTTGTAATTTTTGGGTCATTATTTAACCTTGTACTTTTACTATTTATTTTAATTTTGGAGACTGTAACACTCCGTAAATTTCAGGTTATTATTTAAAACTATACTTTTATTATTTATTTTACTTTTGAGTAAAATTTATTTATTTACGGTTAACCGGATAGCTTATCTCGCGTTTATAGTAAAACGTATATTAAACATGAACCTGATTCTAGACTAAATATTAGTCTCAATGCTCTATGAATTTTTAGAATTTTACATATGTACATTTTATGTTAGTATTTCATAGAAATAAGGACCATTTGTGAAAAATAGTTAACAAAAAGGACTAGCGGTGCAAAGGATTTAACAATAAGGGCTAACGACCATTAAGTGTAGAATTGACAAGACTAACCTTGTTGCTTAATGGACTTAAAAGTCCAGAATTTTATCCTTAAAATTACATGTGTAGTGTGACAGGGGAGTCGTAGCATTCACAGGATTTATAGGAGGGACATCAATTTATCATCCCATTACTAGAACTCTTTTCACAAGGTTAAGTGAATTATTTTCCAAGAACAAGTATAGGTGATATTGAAGTGCTCTTGAAAGCCTTAAGGTGTTAGAATTCATCTCCTTCAAAGGTAAGTAATTGTATTTTTTTTAATTCATGATCATGTTAGAAATTAGGGGTTTATGCTAAATTGATGATTAGATTAACCCTAATCTTGAATTGAGATGAAAACATGGTTTAGAAAATCATGTTATATTAGAATTAAGCTAATAATCAAGTTGTTATGTTGATTGTAACATTGGTGGAAGAGTTAGGATAGATTAAAGGGTATTGTTGAAGTTGTGGTGGTTTTTGGTATAAAAACCTTGCTGTCCAGAAATAGTTCGTGACCTAAGGGGTGTTTAAAATCGTTTTGAGTAACCTAAACCTTGAAAATACAATGCTACATGTTATTACCTTCACGTGGATATAAAAAACACAAAAATCCGCCTTATAACGAAGAAGTTATGGTTGTTTTAAGTTTGGCGTAACATTAATGTTTTTGACAGCTCAAAAATGGTTTCGGGTGCATTTTGTCCCAATTTTAAAACTGAGTTTTGACCCATTTCAAGTCCGAGTCGGCTTAAATGTATAAAAGAAAACTTGTATAGAATAATTTTTCCTTCAAACGTAGCCTTTAGTAGAGCCGTGAAAGTTTATAACGAAGGAGATACACTTATCTAAAAACAAACCAAATCTTGGATTTTTATTTACTAAAAGTGAGCTGATTGTAATGAGAATATTGGGTTTTCGAGCATTTTCGGATCCGTTTGAGCTATAAAATCGTTAGCGAATATGGTAGTAACACTTACGTATTTTCTATATACGTTAAAAACTTTCTAAAACATTATTAGGTAATGAATTCATGTGATGATTAGAAGTTATGAAAATTTATGATAATTAAAGGGGTGTTTGGCTAGAGCTTAAATTAGCACCTAAATAAGCAAATTTGGCTTAAGGCCTGAAGAGTAATCATTTACACATGTTAAATAAGCTAATATATAAGTTTGTTGATGATTGGGATAGCTTAGAATGAGTTTTGGGTCATTTTGGTAATGACCCAAATTGGGACAGCATAGTGTGCATAAATTTGCACCGACTTTGAAATATCATAGAAAAATAACTGACTCGCACGAAACGTGCTCGTCGAGTAATACTATATATAAGTATTTCCCGTAGGATGTGAAAATTGCTTGAGGACAAACAATAATCAATCTTCCGGAGTCGAAGTCCCAACGAGGTTTGAATTGAAAATTCACGATTATATTTTCGAAGAATAATGCTTGATTATCTTTTAAAGTTTTTGGTTTAAAGATTATTTTTGAATACTAAGAAAATTAGTCTAAAATTAATACTAAAAATTATACTTAAACAATTAAGCAAAAATGATCTAAAAGATTATAAAGATGCAAATGCTTGCTAAGTGATGTGTAAATTTCATTAAGTGTGAATTAAGGTTTATTAACGAATTAACGTCCTTAGAAAAGATAGTTATCTCACAAAGTTGGCTTATTTTGACAAAAACCTCTTAAAAAGATATTAATTACTAGATGTGTAGTTTAACTATTTTTCTAGATTTTGCCCTTTAAAATATTTAAACCACAAATCTAAATAATCCAAAATTATTAATCAATTAAACCTTTTTTAAATCCACACTTAATTCCCAATTTACAATTTCACTTAACAAGCACTAATTAGACTACTCGCTACTCATAATGATCAAACAAGCAAAGCAAAACATTTTTATACTAAGCTACACTAATAAATTGAAAAAGGATAGAAAATGAAACCGAATTGAAGAGCCGCAATTAAACGAATACCACCCGATTTATTTAGCTAAAAAAATAATCAAATTCGGTCTAGCTAAATAAACCCTTAAGCTCCACGCCTTGTTAGTTGACCGGTACCAAAAAGTCACAAACACATAATACTGTTAACAGATATATCAATTCACAACATTTGCAATCTACTATTATATATCTACGAGGCCCAAGCAAAACAAGTCCAAATCAAACTAATCCAAAATTAAGCCCAATTTCATATAAACCAATCCAAGCCCGATTGGTCCTAATCATGGTCCAATTATCAAACTAGGCCTAATTGAAATTTTTTAAACCAAACGCACACAAAGAGATTATTAACGAAAAGATTTTTAGTAAACAAGCTGGATCACAAAATAAGCAAATCTGATAAGCCACGAGCACTTAGTCATAAAAGATAAGCATTCCTAAAAAATGAGATAAGCACTAGAACAAGATACCACGACAATAAGCTAAATGATTTTTTAAGCTAGAACGAGATTTAAGCTTAAACTTCTTAATAAGCTAAAACCTAAACGAAATAAGTACTAAACTAATCGAATAAGCAAACGAGATTTAGCAACTAACATTAGAACAATGAGATAAGCTCTTTAAACTTCAAACCTTAATAATAAGCAAAATGATTTCGAGATATACAACTTAAACGACTAAACAAGCAAAATACCAAACGAGATAAGCTCAAAACTAAATCAATAAGTAAACGTAAGCAGCAACTATAATTCTAAATAAGCTAAAAGCGCATAGACGCTCAAATGACTAAATGAATAATCAATTAAGCTCGCAAAAGTTCGATCTAGCAATATAAGCTCACTCTAAACCAAATAAGCTATTTAGAAGCTTATCTTAACAGAAAATATGAGCTTCTAATTAAACTAAAATGATATAAGCACAATAATAAGTATATTCGAGCTTATTTTAGCTTATTATTTTGAAAAGTGCTTAAAAACATTTAAGAATGAAATGAATGAACTTGGAGAGCTTATAGGAGTCATTTTCTAAGCCCTTAAGAACTCTTTAGAATAATAAGTTGCGAAAATAAGCACAAAAAGACAGCTTATTGAATAAGCTAACACAAAAAGAAAGAGTAACATATGAATAAGCAAACCGAGATCTTCAATAAGCTTTAAACCATTTTTATCACATCATCTTAATAAGCTTGGCGAAATAAGCAAGTACAATAAGCTCGTAAAATAGAAATAAGCTAAAACTACCTTATCATAAGCTAAAAACTACAACTAAAAGTATGAAAACTAAAAATCCTAGGTGACCAAAAAATGAAGGGAGCGTCCTCCTTTTATAGCTAAAAAAGGGGTATAAGTGTAAATTGCCCTAATGATTGGGGAATGATTGAGCCAATCATTGGGTACGGTTTCCCTTCACACGGATTGCAGATATATAAAGAATGATCCAGCCGATAATGAGGTACCGCGTGTCCACTTGTAAAGCTTCATTCCAACGCAAGAGATATAGACTGTTGGATCACTTTTGGCATTATAAGAATGAATTGAATTGAAGGAATATAAGTCATAGCCACGTGCCCGCCTCTTATTCACCCTTCAAATTAGTAGTTCATCATCACGTGACCCGGTGGGATTTTATTACACGGCACGTGACAATGATCTCACTTGATGTCACTCCCATTTTAATTCATTAATATTGATTTTGGGTTTTAATATGGGCTAAGATATTAATAGGCTGGCCCGGCCCATTAAAATGGGTTACGGGCTGGCCTAATAAGATCTGAGGGCACTGTTGGACTCGTTTTTCCGTGTTCTTTCCAATGGTATGCTCGGAGACTCTTCACGACTTTGTCTTGATTTTGAATAGTAGGTACTCTTGATCACGACAAACCCGTAAATACCCGGTTTTGCTCTGTTTTCAATCATTTTTACCTGCAAGACATAAAAATATCAAACAAACATATTTGCAAGATAATTATCCATATTTTAGCATTTTTAGTCCGATTAATAGTGTTTTACAGGGTATAAACGATGTGTGTTTTAGCACACACCAGATTCCCCCACACTAAGCCATTGTTGGTCCCACACGCAATGTTAATAAAACAAACCCGGAAATAAATAATTTTATCTCCTTTTAACTTATGACCCCTCACAATCAAACAAGAACAGAAAAGATCCAATAAAGGTTCAAAAATCATTTAATTCGCAAGCACCCTCGTTTTAACCATTTATTTAATAAAAGATAAAAATTAAGATAATGATTTTTATAAAATTTATTTTTAAAAGGCTTAAGAATAGGAGTTCGTCATCTTTGACTTTTCACAATCCCCAAACTTATTTATAAATCCTAAGGCGCGACATTATTTTTAGGTTGCATCTAGGAACTTTTCCCGATTTTCGACGACTATTCCTCGTTATCTTTTCTCTGTCTCTCGACGTTTATATCTTGATATTTTTATCGCATTGTTTAAAGGTGAGTTCATAGCCCCTCTTTTAGTTTTTAAATGTTTTATAAACTCCTTGGGGGAGATACATGCTACCTTACATACTTTTTATATATGGACGCAAGTGTTTAAACTGTATGCTTATCCTGATATATTATTGCCTAAGTACCATTCGATAACTTTACCATAAAAACATTTATGTAATGTATAAATGTTGGGACCTCTTTTGTAAACTCTGATGTTTAAATAAATCAAATGTGTAACTTTTTATTAAAACGTCTCATTTAGAGGTCGTTTTCTGTAACTTGTCCTCTGTGCTATGAAGTAGCACCCCCGATTACCTTCCGCTGCTATCTGATTTTTGGGGTTATAACAACCCACAATTTTCATCTATATAAGTATTCATCTATTAAATTAGATGCAACCATTTTCATGGAAAGATTTTTGCTTTATTCCATCCATAATGTAATGTAACTTACATTACAAAAGTAAACAAGCTCAAGCAACCTACCAATGCCAATTTCATCAACGTTTATAGCAAGTAAACGTTATAATATATCAAGCAATATGTTTTAAACTTTATTTTACCATATGTTATCTACTTAACGTACCATCCATAACGTTTAATATAAAACGGACTCTATACGTTAAACGTTTATATCAAAACCCCGATTACATGTAATGTTTACATACAAAATAAATGTACAAGCATTCAAGGCATGTATACAAGTGCACAATGCACAACTTTTGAATATCTTTTCCCACCAAAACCAATGTACAACTCGTTTAAGCTCAATGTACAACCCAATAATGCATAACATTCAAAATATGCATTTTCTCTCCATTTTCTTTATAAATTTTGTACAACCTTTTAAACATAACTTACAACACTCTAATACACCACATTTGAACTGATCTTTCCCTTTATTTCAGCCCATAGCACGTCCTAAATCCAAAACCCTAACCCGAAACCCTAATGAACCTGTAACAACCTAAACAAGCTTGAACCAAGTTCTAACCAAGCTACCACCCTCCACCATGACACACCACCTTGCATAGCACCTTGTCACCACCCTTGAGCCCCAAGATTAAGCACCTTAACACCTCACCACCTCCTTGTAAGCTACTTGTCACCTTGCACCCCAAGTTTAACCTTCTTGTCACCACCTTGGCAAACCGAACCCACCTCACCTCCACACACCTTGCTAAGCTATCCTCCTAGCTCCTAATAGTCATCCTAGCTATCCTTTGGCCACTACTT
>BQNB010013569.1:29996-75208 GCA_026074375.1 Tanacetum coccineum
TCTTAACAAACATTACTTAACATATTTTACATTTAACCTACAATATACTACAAATTATACACATAACTATACTTTTTTACATAAAAACTTATGCATTTATCATACAAAATATTACTTACACTAAATAAATACCTACAAAACATAAATAAACATCAAAAATCTTATTTCCTTCTTTCCTTGAGACCCCAAAACCGACCAAGACCACCCCCTTAACCAATCTCATTCATTATTACTCTTTATACAACAAAGAAAAAGCCTTTAATACTCCCATACACTTCCTCCCTTAATCATTTTTTTCTTACACATATACACACTTATCTCTGTCTCTAAAATCAAGTTTTCCTTCCTCCTCCACCTCCTTGAGTCGTCCACCACATCACCACCATCAACCACCACCCAAAAATCTTGTTTAACACAAGATCTAATCCAAAAAGGGCTTGTTTAATCATCTCTAACAAGTTTCTTGGTTCATTTTTCACTCAAAGCACCATCTTAGAAAGTTGAATCATCTCAACTTCATCTTCATATTGTCATTCACTTGGTGTTCTCATAGTTAAGGTAAGAGTACAAGACGGCTTGTGCCTATCTTGTGCCGAAAAGTGCCTATTTTGGCTCAAACTCATACTCATCTATTTTCTTTGGATCTAATATATAAAATAAATTATCTACTGGATAAGTAGTGTTATGAGACTCTTAAAATGATGATACAATAGTTATATGAATTTTTTGGGTGGTTTGGGGATTCGAATGATAAAACTAGTCACAAAAACATTCATAAAACCAAGATTTAGAGCTAGATCAGGTGTAAACTTGTACATGCAATAGTTTAAAAATATTGTAAGGTACCTATTGATTTTTCTTTATAAAAAGGATGTTAAAATATTTATAAAATGAGTTCAAGAGTTGATTGGGTCGTTTTTGCATTTTGGGTTAGTGGTTTGACTTGTTTTAGTCAGAGTTATTTTTCAATCAACCCCTATTTCATCTTTAGGTCATATTGAATAGAGCATAAGTTTATGATAAATAAATGTTTTGACATGATTTCAGAGCCTAAAATCAAGTAATTTAAGTCTAGTTTCCAAAATGTAAACTTTGTAAAAATATGAGGTCGTTTAGTTAGTGAAAGTTGCAAAATAGTAAAAGGTGTCAAATTTGCCCAAAAATCTCTTTTCAACCCTTGTTCTAAAATGACCATAAATCATAAACCACAATGAATCTATCATTGAAACTGATATGGGAGACACTTGTAAGGGTTATTTAGAGTTTTCCATTGTCCTAACTCATATAACCTTGATTTAGACCTTCTGATTATTTAAATACTTTTATATGTCTAGATTTTGCCATTTTTGGAGTCGGGTATAAATGGTCAGGTATAAATCCTTAATAAATTTTAGGAAAATTCATGGACACGCCTAAAACATGAAATTTTGACCTGGATCAGTAGATTGACCAGAAACTTTGGTTAACTTGATCAAATAAATGCTTAAAGTGACGGGAAATTCGGGGCAAATTAGTAGAAATTATGCTTTGTGATAAAAGTGTCTTTTGAAACGAATGTGAACACAAGACTTAACAAATGAACCTTAATATTGTTCGAGCATATCGTATAGGATCTAATTAGATATATTTATTTACCTTAGGTCTCGGGTATAAGGGTGCGCGTTCGTTTGGGTTGCCTACTTATGTGATTTGCCGTGAAGTCATTGATTGTTCTAACTTTTGAGGTGAGTTTCTCACAGCCCCTCTTTTACATGTTTTAAATATTTTAGGGTGAAAAGCATGATGTGTCATATTGATATGCTCTTACTTATAAGTATTTAAACTTTTGAGCATATTTGCACTCAAACTTGTTTTGAACGTATGGAGCTTTAGTTCAACTTGTTGAACTTTGGAAACGTGTTGAACTTGAACTTGATATGTATGTTGTTGTATGCTTGGAACCCGCCACTACTTTTAGCTCACTATATCCCCCTCAATAGGATTAAGACGTTAGTTCATATGGATAGCGCTATTAGGATATTAGCCCCTCCTCACTCCCACCATAAACGGGGTGCATAGTACTAGAACATAAGACTTGTATTGTGATTTAGATCGGGGGTAACGCCTACCCATATTATATTGTGATTTAGATCGGGGGTAACGGCTACCCATCTTGTGTTGTGATTTGGAACTGGAAGGCTGAATGCGTTTAAGTAGTGCCTCGCATAAACACTATAGCATACATATTCATTGATTTATATTACGTTACTTTGGGTAACTAGAACTGTCTTTGGAAATTTGAATCAGTTTGGATTCACGACTTGTTTTGACAACTTGATATTGAATTGGGAACGATGTTTGGACATCTACTCTTTTCTAAAACTATATTTTGTGTACATAATCCTGTGAGCTCACCAACTATTTTGATAGTTGATCGTTTTTATCATGTTTTTCAGGTGACATTTGTAAAGTGGAAACTTAGTGCATTGCAATTAGACATATTCAAGATGTCTACTCTCTTTCAAGTTATTATCATTTGTAATTTTTAAACTTGTACTTGGAAATGTTGTAATTTAGATAATTTTCTTTTATCTTAATTCATGTATGGTGTTTTATCTATCATCTTGTGTGATGTTTATTAATATGTTACACCATGCATTTCCGCCTTGGTGGGGTGTGACAGATTGGTAATAAGAGCCTAAGGTTGTAAAGAACGCCGGTTTTTCCAAAAATAAAAATCCAAACTATAACCAAAATTATTTTCTTTTCTAAAAACACCAAACATGAAACGAGTCGACTAGTCCGAGTGGTTGCATCATTAGACCTCAATTAGACATAACTTGATCAACTATGTCTAATTTAGGGAGTATCATGCAACACTGGGTATAGTCATTATTTTAAACGAGTTTAAAAACCTACCTTCCACCTTAGTCACCGAAAAGCATACTAGGAATTATGTGCACCATACATTGCATGTTCTTAGATGCCCACTAATTATGCTTAAATACATCATGCTTGTCTCTGATTGATTTATTTATATCCTGAGTTTGCTTTAACGTCAGTTACCGTTGTCATAACTGTCCTTAAGCACATTGTTATTACGGACACCGTTACAGTCACAATATGTCCCATATATTGTCCCCATGCGCTAATGATTCCGCGAGTGAGTCGCAACATACACTTAACTACTTTTCGTATGCTTACCCTACATAATACCTTGAGGAGGACTCGTTGATAGATTCTGAGTCAGAGTCCGAGGCGAGCAGCAGGTGAACTACGTATGCACGACATGTAGAGACGTTCATTCTTTCACTATTAGAGCTACGTCGACCTATATTTTGGTCACGTCTATGTCTTATTTCGTCATACTATTAAGCCAACCATTTTGGCTGCAAAAACAAGCATTCCTTTCTTGTTTGTAAACTTCGTGTTTAGTGATTCAAGATTTTTGTTTCTAAGCGACCCCAAAGTCGAGTCAATTTTTCAAAAACATTGGGCCTTTTACCAACTTCTACCTTGATTTCATGACAGTTCTTGTTTGATGAGTTGTGAAATTAGGCTTCAAGTTGCTACTTGGCTTAAGGCCTTTAAAGAATTTGCTCGAGGATGGGCAAGGCTTAGATGATGTGATTTGGATACTTTCTACACTCGTATTATTTCTATGCTATTATTATTATGCTATGTTTCTAAGCGTACTTTTACCTCAGTCATATTTCGATCTCAATATGACACAAACTTATTTTCCCCGCACCAATTATGGCATTTAATAGGGTATATGACCCTACCGTGCGTATTGCAAATGACTATTTCTTATCCACTATGTGGATTGACATCTTTTTTACCATGGAAACCTGTTACTTAAACATTTTGTTCTTGAAGATGTTCGATGAGACGGATTACGTCATTAGTTTCCCTAGGAGCAACTCGCCTAATAGTTTTATCACTCTAGTTGTTTCGTTATATGACCATCACATGAAAGACCCCTTTTGAGATAAAAGGATTGATACGAGAACGCGAACCTTATACTTGATATTGGTTAATTGTGTAACCATGATAACAAGTTTCGTCTTGGCATTCGTGTTTCGAAGATGGTACTTATTTGGAGGAGTCGAAGTCCTTTGGTAATAAAACATGTAAAGGTGAGATACTTTTTGAACACTTCATTTTAAAAACATGATGAACTAGTATTTTTCAACGGATACATCGTTTAGCGTCAAAACTTATGTATTATAAGGCACATGTAAACATCAAATTTTGTTGAATATTATTATTCAACCAACATTCGGAAAAATGCTTTTATTAAATATATAAATATAAATTCATTTTCGACAGGTTTCATTGTGTTTAGTTATTATGACTTCAAATTTTTGAAAAACTTTATTACGACTCAAAATTTCAAAAATCATTATTTCGACTTCAACTTTTCTTTAAAAAAGTTTATAATAATAATGATGATAAAAATTTATATTTTATGTTACTTAAAATACATTTTTGGTCAAAAACCTTTTTATTATGATTTATGTTAGGAAACCAACCTTGTTGTAAGTTACTACAAAATATTAACAGACATATCTTTTTAGATGACAATTATTGTGGAAGCTTTGAAACTATATATGTGAAAACGTTTATCTTTTTCTCTATATGAACTTTCGTCGCAACTGTGTTTGAACGGATGTTATTTCATTTTAAGCTGCATCATATAAATGCACAGTACTCGAACTATACTTTGTTCAATATACTTACTCAACAAATATAGTGGACAAATTTAAAAACCATGTCTCCAAGACGAAACACGCGCAACACATGAACGAATCTTGGACATCAATTATTGTACATCTGTATCTTACAAACCTAGAACGGATACAAGACTGAACCGCCCAAACCCTATGCTAACTATCAAAGGAAATCACGACCAAGGGGACAATGGGAATCAGGCACGTAATAGTGCATTCGACATAGGTACCGCTGAAGCTCAGCAAGATCAAAACGTCATGACGAGTACTTTTCCTTTCATTGATCATTTTCTATCGTAATATTCGATTCGGATGCCTATTTTAGTTTTATTTCTACCGACTTCTTTCCCATGATTAACTCGAAACCTAGTGCTATAAACCTTAATTTCAAAATTTAAATTGCTGACGCTCTATAGTTAGAAACCAACAAGATTGTCTACGGATGTGGACTAGAACTAGAATGTCATACGTTTCTTATCGACTTGATCCCTTTCGGACATAGTAATTTTAAAGTGACTGTAGGAATGGATTGGTTATCCATGCTTAAGTCAAAGATAGTTTGTTTTTAGAAAATTCTCCAAATCCTGTTATCTAACAGAGAGATTTTGGAAGTTCATGGGGAACGACCCGAAGGAAACCTGAAACAGTTAAAGACTGTGAAGGTAAACGAGTTAAAACTCAAAGATATTGTTGGGTTTAAAAGATTTTAAGATATTCGTATAGTTACTGCTACTCAAGTATATATTAGTGTTGTCAAGCTTAACTTAGTGTTGCTGGTAATACTAATGAAAATTATGCTAAGTAGTTAGTACTGGTAGTATAAAAGTTACTACTGCTAGTTACTACTGTTAGTATATATTAGTACTGTTAGCATAAATTTACTGCTGCTAGTAGAAGTTAAGACTGCTCAGAGATGAAGACTGAAAATATACTAAGTAGTTACTACTGCTAGTACAAAAGTTAGTACTGCTAGTATATGTTAGTACTGCTAGAGTAAACTTCTAAGCTAGTTAATACTGCTTGTGCTCAGTTACAACTGCTGAGTGATTACTACTGCTGGAAGGAATATGCTGACAGAGATGAGATCAAAGATTGATTGGAGAACAAGAATACTTACGAAGATAAGTATTAGTTATTTGTAAAGAAGATATGTATAACTTATTTGTTTAAGAGATTACGTTTGTTTATAGAAAAGATCATGATAAGTTAGGAAAGTATTGTAAGCCTTGTAGGACTCCTTGGTGTATAAAAGGAGGTCCTAGGGCATAATGTTAGATGTACATCTTTGATATTCGTAGCTTCAAGGTTTTGTAAACCCTAACACTATTAAGAGTGTTCGTTTTATATTGAGGCTGAAAGTTTGGTAATCTGTCTTGTTATTAATTTTGTGTTACTGTTTTATAAATAATTATTCTTAGTATCATTGACTAGATTCCGCATAGTCTTTGATATTCATAATCAAAGTTTCTACTATAGTTGTCTTGGATTTACTCAATACAACTAAGCTTCATACAAGCTAAGCAAGATCTATTCAAGTGGGATCAACAAGTGGTATCAGAGCTTGTTGAGAAACTTTGAATAAGAAGAAACAATCTACACATACCAGAACTATTTATTTGTGAAAACATCGATTGGAAGCGAGGTGATCTCAACAATGGTTACTACTGGAAAACTTCTAGTACTCAATCCAGGAGAACTTGAGCTTTGGAAAATGAGGATATAATAGTACTTCCTAATGACAGGTTATGCTCTTTAGGAAGAAATAGTAAATGGAGACTCACCTCCACCAAAGAGAACTGTTGATGGTGTTGAGCAAACATATCATCCTACAACTACAGAGGAGAAGTTACAAGGAAGAATGATTTAAAGGCAAGAGTACACTGTTGAATGGCTCTTCCAAAGAACATCAACTAAAGTTTAATACCACAAAATGTGTCAAGAACCTTTTGATGGAAGCCATAAGAGAAAAGGTTTAGGAGGTAATTAGGAGTCCCAAAGAGAAAACTCAGAAGACACTTCCTAAACGCAACAGTATGTATAATTTCAATGGATCAAGCTCAAAGGACTTGATCAACCTATGATAAGCTTCAAAAGCTTATCAGTTAGCTAGAGATTGGGTGAAACTATTTCTCAAGAAGATATGAATAATAAAGTTACTAAGAAATCTCCTCATCAGACTGGAAGACCTCCCTACCTGATATGGAGAAAAACCTGGTTTAGACACCTTAAGCATAGATGACCTATGCAGCAATCTAAAGATTTATGAAACTGAAGTTAAAGGGTCATCAAGCTCAAACCAAAATTTACAAAATGTGGCCTTTGTGTCTTCCAATAACTCTGGCAGTTCCAATCAAGATTATGGTTCTAACTCTGCCAATACTGATAGTATGAGTGATGTTGTGATCTATTCTTTCTTTGCAAACCAATCTAACAGTCCACAATTAAATAAAAGGATTACAATAATTAATAGCTGATGACTTAGAAGAGATGGATCCTAAAGTGGCAAGAGGCTATATGCTGACCACGAGGAGCCTAAAAATTTCTAAATAAGACTAGGAGGAAGATTAATCCAAATGGTTCTGAGACCATAGGGTTTAACAAATCAAAGGTGGAATGTTATAACTGTCATAAAAGGTCCATATTGCAATGGGAGTTCAGGGCTCCAAGGAGACAGGAATAAAGAACAGGAAAGGAGGAATGTGACAGTGAACAATAGAGACAAAAGCTTTGGTGCTCAACAGGACTCAGAATTACCTGAGTGATCAGCTGAAGAAGACCTACAAACTTTGCACTTATGGAATATACATCATCAGTTCTCAAGTACTTTCAAGCTCAGATTCCAAAGGTATCTACTTGATCTAAAGCATGTTACTTGTTCTAAAGCATGTTTAAAATCTTATGAAACTCTCAAAGAACATTATAATAATCTGACAAAAGATTTTAATAAGTCTCAATTAAATATAAGAGCTTATAAAGCAGGTCTAGAATCTGTAGAGGCTAGACTAGATATGTATAAAAAGAATGAGGTTGTTTTTGAAGAGGACATAAATATTTTAAAACTTAATATTAAGTTGAGAGATAATGCACTAACAGAGCTTAGAAATAAATTTGAAAAAGCTGAAAAGGAATGAGATAATTTAAAACTTACCTTAAAAAAGTTTGAAAATTCATCTAAAAATCTAAGCAAACTGTTAGAGATTCAAGTAAGTGATAAGTTCAAAACTGGTGTGAGGTATGATAGTCAAGTGGTTGATAGTCAAGTGTTTGATAGTCAGGTGAATGATAAGCACAAAACAGGTGAAGGGTATCATGCAGTTTTCCCCCTCCCTATACTGGGAACTTCATGCCCCCTAAATATGATTTGGTACTTGCTGAAGAGGAAGAATATGTTTTTAGTAAGTCAGTAACTAGTATACCTGATGTTGCAACAAGAAAAGCTAAGACTACTGTGTCAAAACCTAAGTCTGTCGGTGAACCTCTTATTGAAGACGGAATATCTGATAGTGAGGATGAGAATGAGACTGAGTTTAAATCTAAACAGAGAAAACCTAGTTTTGCCAAAACATAATTTTAAATTAATAAATCATGTGAAAACACCTAGGTGTTCTGTTAAGAAGGTAGAGAACAAAAGCATGCTAAAATACCCTTAAGGATAATAACAGTCAAAGCCCTAGAGGTAACCAGAGAAACTGAAATAACTTGATGACTCAGAAATTAGGACGTAATTTTGAGTTTAAAAATAAAGCTTGTTATGAATGTGGCAGTTTTAATCATTTGATCAAAGATTGTGATTTATATGAAAAGAAAATGGTAGAGAAAACTGCTTATGGACAACTGCGGAAGGGGCAAATCATCCAACAATTCTCAGAGAATGATCCCCTCATCCAAAAGGGAAATTTTGTTCAAAAGCCAGTCTTAATGAAATCTGGCCTTAAAACACTTAATACTACTGGGCAAAACTTTCTAAAGCCAGCAATATCAGTTAATATGCAGGTCCATTTAATACTGCTACCAAGACCAACAGTAAAATAGTGCAAGGACAGCATCTAAATGTTTTTAATTAGAGCACATACACCTGTTAGAAGGCTTTTAAACAGTCTACACAACAAATAAGAACAGTAATTTAAAAGAAAAAGTTAATACTGTTAAGGGAGATGTTACTACTGCTGGCACTTCTTGTGCCCACCCAACCCACAAATGCGAGTAGTAAGTGATAATAAGGGAAATGAGGCTAATGATGTTAAGGCCTCAGCATGTTGGGTTTAGAGACCAAAGCAAAAGGTTTTAGACCATGTCTCCAGACACAATGGTGCATCAATAAATTTTAAAAGATTTGACTATGTTGATGCACAAGGCAGATCTAAGTCTGTAATGGCTTGGGTCCCCAAGAGAGCCTGATTCTCTTACTTTTGTACAGGAAAATCCACAGCTAGAATTGCAGGAAAAGGAGTAATTGATAGTGGATGTTCTAGGCACATGATTGGAAACATGTCCTACCTCTCAGATTATGAAGAAATTGATGGTGGATTTGTTGCATTTAGAGGAGATCCCAAAGGAGGTAGAATCACTAGCAAAGGTAAAATCAGTACAAGTAAATTAGATTTTAAAGATGTGTACTTTGTTAAAGAGCTTAAGTTTAACCTTTTTAGTGTCTTACAAATGTGTGACAAGAAAAATAGTGTTCTTTTTACAGACACTGAATGTGTTGTTTTGTCTCCTGACTTTAAGCTACTTGATGAAATATTTTTGCTTAGAGTTCCCTATGAATTGTTAACATGTACAGTGTTGATTTAAAGAATATTGTTCCTTCAGGAGGTCTAACTTGTCTCTTTACAAAGGCCACATTAGATAAATCTAATCTCTGACATAGAAGGCTTGGGCATATAAATTTCAAAACACTGAACAAACTAGTTAAGGGAAATCTTGTCAGAGGTTTACCTTCAAAGATTTTTGAAATTAATTCTCAATGTGTTCTTATCAGAAAGGAATGCAACATTAGAGGCCTCTTGTAAGACCAATGACCTGTACGCTCAAATCAGCCAACCATTACATAATGTTGCATATGGATTTGTTTGGGCCAACATTTATAAAGAGTCTAATGAAAAAGGTGTACTGCCTAGTTGTCATAGATGACTATATTAGGTTTAGTTGGGTTTTCTTCTTAGCCACTAAGGATGAAACTAGTGAAATCCTTAAAACATTTATTACAGGCATAGAAAATCTAATAGACCTTAAGGTGAAAGTAATCAAATGTGACAATGAAACTGAATTCAAGAATAAGGGCATGAACCAGTTCTGTGAAATAAAGAGTATTAAGAGGGAATTTAGTGTTGCTAGAACTCCACAACAAAATGGAGTAGCATAAAGCAAAAATATGACACTAATAGAGGCTGCTAGGACTATGTTAGCTGATTAAAATAATTGCAATAACTTTTTGGGTGAAGCAGTTAATATTGCTTGTTATGTCCAAAATAAAGTTTTAATCACCAAGCCTCACAACAAGACCCCTTATGAACTTTTTCTAGGTAGCGAAAACCTACCTTAGCTTCATGAGAACTATTTGGTGTCTGTTATATTCTTAGATACATTAGATCACCTAGGAAAGTTTGATGGAAAGGCTGATGAAGGGTTCTTTGTAGGATATTCTACCAATAGCAAAGCATACAGTGTATTCAACAGTAGAACTAGGATAGTGGAAGAGAACCTGCATGTTAAGTTTAGTGAAGAAGCACCTAATATTACAGGAAATGGACCTAATTAGCTTTTTGATATAGATGCTCTAACAATATCTATGAATTATAAGCTAGTTGTTGCAGGGAATCAAACTAATGGTAATGCATGTATCAAATAAAATATTGATGCAGGTCAAGCTAGGAAGAAGATAGTACTTGATCAAGAGTATATACTACTACCATTATTGACATTTGATCCATCACTCTGTAAAAGTTCAAAGGATTCTCCTGATGCTGGATTTAAACCATCAGGGGGGAGGAAAAGATAGATTTTGAACATCAAGAGAATGATGATAGTGAGGTGCCAAATACACAAGAGAAAAGAGTTAATCAAGAACAGGATGCAAATGTCAATAGCACTAACAACATTAATACTGTTAATCCAACTATTAGTGCTACTGACATAGAAAATAATGTTGATGATGAGAATATAGTCTATGGATGTATTAATGATCCAAATATGCCTAATTTGGAAGAGATTGTCTATTCTGATGATGATGAAGTTGGTACAGAGGCTGACATGAACAATTTGGTTATAAATGTGCCTGTCAGTCCTATTCCAACTACAAGAGTTCATAAGGATCATCCACTTGAACGAATCATTAGAGATATACATTCAGCACCTCAAACCAGAAGGATGACAAAGAATGTGACTGAACATGGTATGTTTAGTTCAATGCAACCGAGAATCAACCATAAAGATTTTCAAAATTGTCTGTTTGCTTGTTTTCTATCACAAGTAGAACCTAAAAAGGTAATACAAGCTTTGACAGATCCAAGCTGGATAGAATCAATGCAGGATGAGCTTCTACAATTTAAATTACAAAAGGTTTAGACTTTGGTTGATTTACCATATGGCAAGAGGGCCATTGGTACTAAATGGATATACAAAAACAAGAAAGATGATAGAGGAATTGTGGTTAGAAACAAGGCAAGACTGGTGGCAAAAGGTTACACCCAAGAAGAAAGAATTGATTATGATGAGGTTTTTGCTCTTGTTGCTAAGATAGAAGCAATCAGGTTATTTTTTGCCTATGCATCATTTATGGGGTTTATTGTGTACCAGATGGATGGAAAGAGTGCCTTTTTATATGGTACTATTAAAGAGGAGGTGTATGTGTGCCAACCTCCTGGTTTTGAAGATTCATAGTTTCCTGACAAAGTTTTATAAGTAGAAAAAAGCGTTTTTATGGTCTACATCAAGCTCCTAGAGCCTGGTATGAGACCTTGTCTACCTACTTATTAGAAAATAGATTTAAAAGAGGCACTATAGATAAAACTTTTTCATTGAGAAGGACAAAGGTGATATCCTATTAGTACAGGTGTATGTTGATGACATCATCTTTGGGTCTACAAAGAAGTCTTTATGTGTTGACTTTGAGCAGATGATGCACAAGAGATTCCAGATGAGTTTTATGGGGGAGCTCACTTTCTTCTTAGGGTTACAAGTGAAGCAGAAAGATGATAGAATCTTCATCAGCCAAGACAAGTATGTGGTTGATATATTGAAGAAGTTTGATTTTATCACTGTGAAGACAGCAAGCACTCAAATTGAGACTAACAAGGCATTGCTCAAGGATGAAGAAGCTAAGGATGTAGATGTTCATTTATACAGATCAATGATTGGATCATTTATGTAGTTAACAGCTTCTAGGCCTGACATAATGTTGATGTGTGGCTTGTGCAGGTTCCAGTTACACCTAAAGTTTCCATCTTCATGCTGTGAAGAGGACTTCTAGATACTTAAAGGACAAACCTAATTGGGCCTTCTTTGGTATCCTAGAGATTCACCATTTGACTTGGAAGCTTTTTCAGATAGTGATTATGCTGGAGCTAGCCTTGACAGGAAATCCACAACAGAAGGTTGTCAATTTCTTGGCAAAAGGTTGATTTCATGGCAATGTAAAAAAGCAAACTATTGTTGCCAACTCAACAACTAAAGCAGAATATGTTGTTGCTGCTAATTGTTATGAAAGGGTGTTATGGGTTTAAATCAAATGCTTGATTATGGGTTCAACTTTATGAACACCAAGATTTGCATTGATAATGAATTTCAATCTGTCTTTGTGAAAAATCCAGTGTTTCACTCTAAAATCAAGCACATGGAGATTAGGCACCATTTTATCATAGATTCTTATGAGAAGAAGTTGATTCAAGTGATCAAGATTCACATAGACCACAATGTTGCAGATCTTCTCACAAAGGCTTTTGACGTTAGTAGGTTTAACTTTTCTGGATTGTACTAGATTGGATTATTAATCTTGAAGTAGTATATTTAAGGGAGAGTTAATAAGATTGGATGAAAGGGAATGTATCATTAAGCAGAAGTGGGTGAAGGGTCAGGAAACCCACTGATCCCCAACACAAATCCACGTCTGCTCAACTCTCTAATGAAGAACCAATCACTGTTTTATCATCATCTCAACTCAAAAAGACCCACAAACCTAGGAAAGCCTAAAGGACCACTAAGATATCTCAGTCTAGTAGACCTATTCACCTTGTTGCAGATGAGACTGTCATTAAGGAGTGGGAAGACAGAATGGAAAGGGCTGGTCACTACTGTCTCTAGCTTTAAGAAGCTGAGCTTGGAACTAGTGGTAACATAAACTAGGACCCAATCAATGTTCACTTAATGAGTCTTTTTCCTGTGGGAACTATTTCAGCGTAGTGGTTACCCAGGTGCAAAATAAGTTTTGGGGGTGCAGAAGTCAAATTAGGTTTGAGGTTGCATCTAATAGTCCAATGTTCCACCGTCTTAAGAGTTAACACTTGGAAGTGGGGAGGGCGGTCAACATGAAACTAAAGGGAATTGATGGTGTTTTTGTACCAAACTGTTTGTTATGGGCTTTTGATTTTGTGATTTATTAAAACACGATTAGCGTGATGTGGTGTGAAAAAAGAAATGAGAGATAGGTGATGCTAAAATATAGATAGGAGTATGTGATATAAAAAACTATTGTAGGGAATTGGTGTGTACAAAGTAATTGAGGATATTGTGAGATCAAAAATATAAAAGAGAGCTTTGGGAGTGTTTATATTCTGTGGTGAAATGCTTTTTGGAATGCAAGTGGTTGTTATGCCTGGTGGTATCAAAGGTAATGATTGCTAGGCTTAACTTTACTATTGCAGTACTATTTTATGATGCTTGGCTTTCACTTAAGGTTGTTAGGAATAAGGTAATGCGCCAGCATAACTTACTACTGGTGGGTTTAGGTTATACTGTTAGGCTTAACTTTAAGTGCTACCAGGTCATGTTAATGATGTGAGGGGGTTATTCATAAATACTGTTCGTGGTATGGGTGGCATCAAGCTGTCTATCTTTTTTTTGAAACCTTGAATATACTCTCTAATAATAAACCCTAAACTACTATTTCCATCTTTAGTTCATTCAAAACCCATCATAATGTCGACCCCAAAGTTTGCTGAAACTCACAATTTGGTTGCATTCTTGGAAAACCCCAAAGAAAGTAATGGGTTTTTTTGAAGGCATTATTGATTTTCTGAATGCAAGTTCTATCAAGTATGCGTTAACGGTACATCCTCAGTATATGAAATCATGCATTCTACAGTCTGGGCAAAAGCTAAGGCTAAGACAGTTTAATATGGGTGCGTAAGATACAAAAGCCCTAGATTTATGAAGAAGGTGATCATCACTGATAAGAGTGTGAGAAGTGATCTTATGTTAGACGATGCTGAAGGGACTGAATGTCTGCCAAATGATGTAATTTTTGAACAGCTCACACTAATGGGGTATGAAAATCTTACATTCTATAAAGCTTATTTTTCATTCCCATTGAATTTTCTTTATTCTTACCATACTGCAATGCCTTAGTTCTAAGACTACAGCCTGGAATGAATTTAGTAGCACTATGGCATCTGCTATTATATGTCTTGCCACAAACCAAAAGTTCAACTTTTCCAAGTACATTTTTGACAATATAGTGAAGCACTTGGAGGGTGGGGTTAAATTTCTCATGTACCCAAGGTTTGTGCAAGTCTTCCTGGACAAACAAGTTGAGGGGATAACCAGACATAAAGAGGTTTATGTTACACCTTCCCACACCAAGAAGGTGTTTGCTAATATGAAGAGACCAGGAAAGGGTTTTTCTAGAAGAGTCACACCTCTATTCCCAACAATGATGGTTTAAGTTCCAGAAGACATGGGTGAAGATTCAGCTGCTCCTTCTGATTCCCATTCCACACCTATTATTTCTCAACCATCATCATCTAAACCTCAAAAGAAGAAGTCAAGGAGGAAATAAAGGAAAGACGGTGGTCCTACAGAGCCTGTCACTGATGAGGCTCATGTATCTACCCCTTCCTATGATCCACCTCAAAGTGGTAAGGATAGTATGCAACTTTCTGAATTGATGAATTTATGTACCAGTATGTAAGAGAAAGTCCTTGATTTGGAGAAATCCAAGACTGCTCAAGCAAAGGAGATTGCTAGCTTAAAGAAGAGAGTCAAGCAATTGGAAAAGAGAAGGAAGTTAAGAACTCCAGGGCTCAAGAGATTAAGGAAGGTTGGTTCAACTAGCAGGGTAGAATCCTCTAATGATGTCAGTTTGGGTGATCAAGAGGATGCATCCAAACAGGGGAGGAAAATTGTTGATCTTGATGCTGATGCAGAAGTGACTTTGGTGGATGAGACTCAAGAGATGAATGATGACAACCTGATGTTTGATACAGATGTGTTTGGCAAGAGCAGGGTAAAAGAAGTTGCTGAAAAGGAAGTTAGTACTGTTGATCCAGTTACTACTGTTGGTGAAGTAGTTACTACTGCTAATGTTGAAGCTACTACTGCCAATGCTCCAACAACAACTATTGATGAGTTGACTCTGGCTCAGACTCTAATAGAAATCAAAGCAGCTAAACCAAAGCTATTACATTTTGTGCTACACAATACACTACATGGAACCAAGGCTTAGAGTAGGTTGTAGTTCAAGAGCCAAGTGAATTAAAAACAACATCATAACCTTTACAAGCATTACAACTTTCATAGACTAAAGACAAAGGCAAGGCAACAATGGTTGAGCCTGAAAGACCTTTAAAGAAGAAAGATCAAGTTGCTCTTGATGAAGAAATGGCTAGAAATCTTGAAGCTCAGATGCAAGCTGAACTTATAAAGGAAGAGAGGATTGCAAGGCAAAAGGAAGAAGAAGCCAATATAGCTTTGATTGAATCATGGGATAACACGCAAGCTATGATGGAGGCAAACTTTGAATAGCTCAGAGGCTACAAGCAGAAGAACAGGGAGAGATAACCATTGAGGAAAGATCAAGATTGTAACATCCGGGATTTTTGAATTTTAAATGACTATTTTACCCTTTGACTTTTTGGGTCCGAATTGACTTTTTGACTTTTGATTTTTTATTGTCTAAATAAAAGCAATTACCGCGTGGCCGGTAAAATTTTTGGAACGTATTTCAAATAATCAATCATATTTATTATTATATTTTCAAAGTGGAAGTTATTTTTAACTTATCTGGCTCGGAAAACGAAAAAGATATACGTTATTTATTAAGCTGTAAGTATGAAATACGAAACACTAAATCCCACATTTTCACACTCGGACTCTAAGGCATTTAATGTAAACGATATTTCGGACAACTTTTCAGTTTTACCGAGGATTGGAAGCAAGCAGATAAAGGGCTTCTAATACAGCTCGCAAAGTTTTGAAAGCTGCACACAGCGCGTGCCGACACAAAAATAATTAAATTTAATTTTTATTTATCACTATTTATTTAATAAAAATATTAAATAAAATCATTTAACATTTTATTTAAAAGCGTTTGTTGATGACGCGAATATTCGAGTTAAAATTCATTGTCTATTTTGTAAGGCATAACCGGGTCACCAAAATAATAAAATTATTTATTTTAAATGTTATAAAATATTTAGAAAATTTCAAGTAAATATCATTTTTATCAGAAAAATAATTTGGGAAACAATGGCGCAAGTTTTGTATTTGATAAACATCCGTTAAGTCGCCAAAATGAGTCCCGAACCAATATTTTATAAAAGTTTCTCAACAATTACACTTTTAGTCCCTGGGAAATAATTACAAAAATGACCCCAAACTTATTAATACTTGTCACAATTATTTAAAAGTTTTTAATATAAATATAAAAAGTTTTATATTCTTTCTTTTCATCAAAATAAAACATACACACACTTATCATATTATATTCACACTCTCTTCTCTCTCAAAAATTCCGGCCACCCCCTCCCTACTCCAGCCAGCCGTCGCCGCCTAAAAACTTTTCGGCGAGCGTTCTGACCGAAACCAAAATGTATCCTCGTCACTTACGCAATCTATCGTTCCCCATGGCCTTCGGCCGCCTATGCCGCCATTTTCTCCCCCCCCCCCTCCGGCTGCTGTCCCACGACAGCCTCCCCACTACCACCACCACGACACACTCACGCCTCCACCCCCATCCTTATCATCGTCGACGCCACCACATCACCACTGACGTGCGTCACCACAGCTAGGTGTGCGTTTTCGGTTTTAGTATATTCAACAAGGTGGTTGGTCTTTTTTTTTAGCAGCATTAAGGGCCCTTTGCGTTTTGGTTCCGTTAGTCACCAACAGGGGTGCGTTGGTTTGGGTTTCCACCGGCAAGGGTGCGTTTGGTTTCATGAACAACCACCACCGCAAAAAACAGTAGGGTGCGTTTGGTATTGTAACAGCCACCCAAAGGGTGCGTTGGTTTGGTTTGACAGAAAAATGCAGCGGGTGCGTTTGTTTGTTGTATACAACACCATAAGGGTGCGGTTGGTTCGGTCACCAGATTAGGGTAGCGTTTGGTTTGTGTCTCAACAGCCAAAGGGTGCGTTGGGTTGTGGTTTCCATAATATAGGGGTGCGTTTTGGTTTTCTATATCACCAAAAGGGTGCGTTTGGTTTTGTGGTATACACCCCGAGAGGGCGCGTTTGGCTGTTAAACAGCCCATAGGGTGCGTTTGGCTTAACAGCCCACCCACAAGGGTGTGTTTGAGTTGGCTCTGTTAACGTACAGGGGTGGCGTTTGGTTGTTAAATACCAAAAGGGTGCGTTTTTAGTTATGCAGAAATTGCACAAGGGTATGTTTGGGTGGGCTGTCGCCTGCACAAGGGTGCGTTTGGTTGGTCAGATTTGATTAAAGGGATGTTTGATTTATCGGAGGGAAAGCAAAAGGGTTGTTTGGCTTAAACAAAGATGGACGAAGGAGCGTTTTTGTTTAACACGAAAGACACAATAAGGGTTCGTTTGGTTTATGCAAATTGACTAATAAATATAACTATAGAATTATAATTCATAATTTGAAATCTAAATGGTGCGTTAATGGTAAATAACATATGATTATTTATTACTTTGTTTAGTTATAAATATATATAAACATATATTTAAAACACGTAGATATTTTTCAACACGCAGTTTGTTGAAAAGTAGAAAAACGTTAGGTTTTATAAATATGGGGAAACGTTATATAACTGGGAAGGTCATGACGAAATTTATATAAAAGTTCTATACTTAGTAATGTTTTACTAAAACTTTTAGTATTTTAAACCCGGTAAAAGCGACTAAGTTATATTTTAAAAATATACTAAAATATAACTATATGATAAACGACTACGAACAAAAACGATACTTTTACATGTTGAGACAACGATTTTAGCTACGATACATCAATAAGACAAAAGATTAATTTATAATATATTATTTTATTAATCTCCTGCTAGAAGGTAAAAACATAAATTTTTGTAAATGGCTTTCCAAAGGCGTTTGTTAATCATTAAACTTTAAGACGTGAGTTTACTTTTATATAAGATCTTTTCTATTGGTTAAAGTGGTGATTTACGAACACGGTTGTCCGATTGTTATATTTCAAATATATTTTTTCTCACGTTTCTTATTTGATACTTACAAAGTATTATATACCTCGATTATTTATTGGATTGGGTTTCTTTATTATATAATTCACAGTATAATTATACACTTGACATATTTTTCATATGTAATATATATGGGATATATTACATACATTGCGTTACTTTTGATTTATTTTATTTAACCAACACCTTATCAATATAAACTTGGAAACTAAATCAATTTTCAACGTGACGCGTTGATTGTTACTCTCCATCGGGAAACCCAAATTTCATTATAATAGGCTCGTTTAGTTAGTGGGGTATTAGTGTTATAGATTAGTTGCAAATCTTGATCGAGTCGCTTGTCTTACGTTCGTGTTGTGAATATTGATGTCTATCTGTCAATCGTTCTTCAACATCAAGGTGAGTTTATAGCCCCACGTTTTACTTGTTTACATATATTTTTGGGGTGAGAACATGCTTGTTTACAAATGCATTTACGTGGTTGATTACAAATTGGTTCAAATACTCATTTACATAGCTCGCTATGGGATATATTACTTGACTTCATTTTTTGTCACAATTATATGTACTTTACTTTTGAAATGATTACGGAGTAGCTTAAGCGGATTGTGAATAATGATAACCCAATACAGTACTGCCCAAGTGTTTTAGAGGGGACACCGGTAACGGCGTAGTACATATTTCTTTAAATAAAGCCCCGGGGTGTCGTGGTCTGGGGACACCTGGGTATGGGTATTATATATACGTCTTTGTCAAGCTTCATGAACTGTAAAATCACTTGGAGGGTGAGCGCGAATGTTATGTAATAGATCTCTGTTCGGGTGTGATACCCCGTTCGGGTGATTAGGCTATCACTAGGAAACGAACGTCTATAGGCATGTTGTCTACGCCGAATGTATAAATAGATCTATTCGGGATTGACAACCCCGTTCGGGTTATTAGCTATCACTGGGCAAAACGAACATTATAACATTGTCGGTATTACGATTGTTGGGCCTTCAGGGCCCCAATACTTACATATGAACTATACTATTATATTAGTGCATCTGTTTCATGAATCTTCGAGTAATTGTAAGCATTGTTTTATACTCACATGGATATTTTACGTGCCTCTTGAATAAAGTGGCAATACATACTTGAAACATTTTGGTGATATATATATATATATCATACATGCTTTGAACAATTGCGATACAACGTCTTACAGTTCATTTTGGTAACTATTTAGGGATTGGAAAAATGGTCTTGCATACTTTGCAAACTATTTGATTTTATTAAAAATCAATACAGACATTTTGAAAGGGACATTTAAGGATTTTAAAGGTCATACACACTTGACAGAACTTTGGTTCAACATTTATACTTAAACAAATCTATGAACTCACCAACTTTAATGTTGACACTTTTAAGCATGTTTTTCTCAGGTGAATTAGATGCTTGGATTATTTGATGTGCATTGGAGTCTAAATTGACAAGATTCAATTCATGGATTTTAACATACTTACAGTGTAGCAAATCTCGTTGTGTTAATTTCAAGATTTTCATTGTGATGCAATTATGGGACAAACATTATATCAATTTCAAGGGAATCAACGAGATTACTTTTCAAATGACACATTTAGAGGTCGTTCTCTTGTATCTAGCGTTGTGTATTATGAATAGTAACTTCCCTAACGTCACATATTTCGCTTCAACGTTTTTAGGGGTTACGATTTGGTATCAGAGCACTGGCTATAGAGAACTAGGTTGCATATTTTGCCCTAGACTATAACCGTTTTCACAACATTGCATCCACATCAAACATTTTCAAAGTGCATACACACTACTTGCTTACTTGCTTAGGTTACTTGTTACCTTAAGTGCTTACATGACATACATATATGTAATATATATGCTTACATCTTTTGCGTATATCGCACGTTTATTTATATAAGAGTTACTTATATAAATACCAGAGCATTTCTTAAGACATTGTGAGTTGCACAATGGTCTCATTTATATCCTTAGCATTGTCAGTAGTTAACACAAGGACTTCATTCTTACTTCTTAGACATTGTGAGTTGCACAATGGTCTCATTTCGTTCTCAGACATTGTAAGTTAATATCGTATTACACGGAGACCGTCATAATTTTTGTTTACATGGAATTATGTATGAATCTAAGTATTACAAGTCTTGTATGGGCGGGACTTGTAATATGAGGATTGATATGATAATTGCTATGTTAACAAAACCCGTCACAGTTCTGTTTACATGGGATTATGTATGAATCTAAGTATTACAAGTCTTGTATGGGCGGGACTTGTAATAGGAGGATTGATATGATAATCGCTATGTTGACTCGTTCATAGAGACCTTTACCTTATTTACTCTAACCGAGTACTCATTAACTATCTTGAACTCTAGGTCGATATTCCTTGGTAGTTTTACTCCCCGTCTCCGAAGACGAGTTTTGAACACTCGTCCCATACTCATTAGAGCACATGCATCGTCATGTCATCCACCACCTTGAAGGTTATGTGAGTACGCGTATTGCATCGGGAATTATTAAGTAGGATGATTTATAATCTCTTTATTTGAAAGGATTGGGACGCCTCTTCAGTTAAATAAAGAAATTGTAAATCCCCGAACCATAAGTTTATCATTTCTTACTTACATAAATTAGGACGCTCCTTTATGTAAGTAATGAATTATAAATGAGTGGGCTTAATGGTATCCGATATGAAACGAGTATGAACTCGAACCCGATAATCACCGGAATCCGTTAAAAAGGTCTAGAAACACAATCGTGCCTTACCACTCAGCAGAATCTTAAGGCCTCACTTGGAACTACATGATCTCATTCTTAAGATATTACTTTTGCCGTTGCAAATCCTTGCAATCACGAACTGTTCATGGAACTAACAGACTTGTTACACACTTGAACTAATGGAGTGGATTCATCCTCGAACTAACGACTGAGTACCATATTCAGCCGTCTATCGCATAGGCTCTTCCGCGAGCTCTTCCCATTTGTTGAACTTTATTCTAGGGATATTGTTTCTCGAAATGTCCTCACTCTCTGCATCCCATCACTATTTGTTATAGTTATTATCGTTATGGTTGCTGTTGTTGGGTCCTGGAGCGGTCCCAGCTTGTACAACTTTATCCAATAGGTAATGCAACCCCCCTTAAACTAGATAAACACCTATCGACGAAAGAGATAGTCGGACTATTCATTTCGGACCACTAGTACGAAGACTTAGGTCGCGATACATCCTAGTACTGCCTAAGTAAGTTGGATACTTACTTCAATTAGCCTCGTCCGCTACTAATCATCGAGCATTACAGATATCAGAAATGAGACTCCGTCCTGGAACATTTAAAACTTTATACAGACATACTCACGTGACTACACATTTCCCTTCGACGCTTTCACTAATAAGAGACTCTCCTTATAACGCGTTTATATCAGTCATAGGACCGGTAAGGATTTCGAGATACCTATTTTGATGGATTAAACATCCTGGTCGAACCTAGTCACACAATCGGTTAACGCAAATTAAATTTCGGGACGAGATTTCTTTAAGGGGTAGGTACTGTAACATCCGATAATTTTCGAAATTTTAAATGGCTATTTTACCCTTTGACTTTTTGGGTCTGACTTGACATTTTGACTTTTGGTCTTTTATTGTCACATAAAAACGATTACCGCGTAACCGGTAATGTTTCGGAACATATTTAAATAATAAATCGTATTTATTATTACATATCTCTCATGTGCAAATTTATTTTAAAACTTATTTGACTTGAAAACGAGAAGATATATGTTAAATATTAGTTGACTTATCAAAAACGACCTGCTAAATCACGTTTTTACGACTTGGACTCTAAAGCAATTTGATGTAAAACGACATTCCGGACAACTTTTTAGTTTTGCCCGAGACCCGAAAACAGACAGAAAGTGACTGAAATGCCCTCGCAAGATTATAGAAACAAGAAAACAATTAAATTATATTTAATTAACACTTTTTTATTAAATAAAAATATTTAATAAATTAGTCATCATTTTATTCAGTAACGTTTGTTGAAGACGCAAATATTCAAGTAAAAGATCATTTTACGGACAAAGTTTATCAGTAATATACAAATAAATAATAAACGTTTTAAATAAATTTTATAAAACGTTTATGAAAATTAGTCGAGTGGATACTCGTTTTTATGGGAAAAATTATTTGGAACACAATGGCGCAAGTTTCGTGTTATGAATCGTCCGTTACAAACCTAATCACGGTTTTCACACCCGGACTTTTAAAGCACATTTGATCTTAAAACAAATCATTCGAACAAACTTTTTAGTTTTATCCGAGAACTGAAAACAATCAGAAAAGTGACTGCAATGCCCTGCAAGATTATAGTAACAAGAAAATAATTAAATTTTATTTAATTAACACTTTTTATTAAATAAAAAGTATTTATTAAATTATTCGTCATTTCTATTCAGTATGTCGTTGGTTGAAGACGGAAAACTATTCGAGTAAATAGATCACTTTACGGACTAAAGTTTATCGGAATATAAAAAAGTATTTTACAACATAAGTTAATATACGTTTTAATAACATTTTATTAAAACGTTTATGGAAATTTGTCAAGTGAATACTCGTTTTTATAGGAAAAATTATTTGGAACACAATGGCGCAAGTTTCGTGCGTTGAATCATCTGTTAAGTAGCCTAAACAAGTCCCGAACCAATATTTTATAAAAGTTTCTCAAAATTACACTTTTGGGCCCAATGATCTAATTATTTACAAAACTTACCTGGACTTATAAACACTTGCGAAATTTTCTATAGTTTTCATATATATATATATATATATATATATGTTTAACCCCATTTCATTTTTATTTTTATATACAAAATGACACACAACACTTACTATTTCCTCTCTCGCAATCATTTCTCGGCCAGCACCACTGGCGGATTCCGGCCACCACCCCAGCCGCGGAAAGACGTTTTCGACGAACACAAAAATGATACAAAAAGATAGATCTAAGCTACGGATTTACCCAGATCAACCACCACGGTTGTCACGCGCCGTTACCACCCAACACCAACAAGGCGCACCACCACGCGACATCACACAACCACCACGACAGCAGCACATCCCCATCTATCTTCATAACACCACCATCCCACCTCCCACGCCAACCATCTTACTCCAGCCAACGCTAGGGGTGCGTGTGGTTTTAAAACCACCCAAATGGGGTGCGTTTGGCAGGGACAACACCCAAGAGGGTGCGTTGGTTTTTGTTTTTTTTTTCATCACCACATCGCCACCACTTAGTCAACACCACCCCCACCTCGGCTTCCATCTCCTCACCGCTGTACTACCACAGCCACCACCATCACCACACACACAAGGCGTGGTTGTTTCTCAGACACAACAGTGGGTTTGCTGCTTGTGGTTTTGTTATACACCAGTAGGGTGCGTTGGTTCTAAAACAAACCCCACAAGGGTGCGTTTGGCTGTGTAAACAGTCACCAAGGGTGCGTTGGTTTTTGTTATCAAACCAAGAAGGGTGTGTTTGGGTCTCGTTGCACCATAGAAGGGTGCGTTGGGTTTCGACACCAATTAGGGTGCGTTTGGCTGTGACAGCCCCAAAAAGGGGTTGCGTTTAGCTTGCTTAAACAAAAAAAAGGTGTTTGTTTGTGAAGCTAACATCATAGGGCGCGTTTTGGTTAATAGAGACAGATTAGGGTGCGGTTGGTTTGTAGAATAAGCACCGAATGGTGCTTTGTGTTCGGGTAGCACCACATTAATGTGCGTTGGTTGGTTATTAAAACTGGATAGGGTTCTGTGTTTGGGCGTTTAGCAGGAAAAAACCGTTAGGGTTGCGTTATGGATGGCGAGAAACTGTAAAGGTTTGTTTGGGTTAGCAGTTAAACTGTAAAAGGGTGTTTGGTTGTGCAGAAACTCCATAAGGGAGTGTTTGGTTGTGTAGAAACTCCAATAAGGAGTGTTTGGTTGTGTAGAAACTCTATAAGGGAGTGTTTGGTTGTGCAGAAACTCCATAAGGGAGCGTTTGGGTTAACAAGAAACTACAAACAGAGGCGTTCGGGCAGCTAGGGGGGGGGGGGGGGGGTGGAGTGTTTGTTTTTGGCAGTTTAAGACACCATAAGGGTGTGTTTGGTTTGGCAGGTTAATACCCAAAGGTGTGTTTGGTTTGTTGTTTAACGCTTTTCGGTTGGTTTGGTACAATAACCACATAGGGTTTTTTCCTAGTCTATATTGTTTTAGTTATTATTAAATTTTTGTTTAAAATATGTTACTTATTAAAACATGCGATGTTTTAAACATAGGTTGGTTGATTGAAAAGTGGAAAACGTTTAGTTTTGTAAAAAAACAGGAAATGTCACATAAACAAAAAGGTCATGGCGAAATTTCTAAAAATGTATAAACTTAATATTTTTAGATACAACTCCTATCGTCTTTGAAGGACGATAAGTGGACTAAGTTATAATTTAAAGATGTTTTAAATTATAATTTCTAATAACTCGACATATACAAATACTAAATATTATTTATATTATTGTTATTTTTTAATGCCCGCAAGAAAATAAAGTCATAACTTTGGTACGGACTTTAGAAACACCGTTTACTTAATTGGTAACTTTAAAACGTACGATTCCGTCATGCAAGAACTTTTATTTATTAATATTGGTGATTTCTGAAAACGTGTCAAACCATTTGGTTTAATTATTTACTTACACTTATTATGCAATACATGCGCCGCGGGTTTATTTATTGATTACTTCAATTGGATCTTTTGATTTCAGGTCGTTATTATTATATTCACATATTGAATTTTATAATTATTCTCTTTCAAGGTAATATATATGGAATATATTACATATTTTGTTATATAATTCACCAAATGAATTATATACTTTTGAATTGTTTTACCAAACCAACCACCAAACCAAACTGCTGCTCGGAATCTAAATCTTTTATCAACGGGTCGCGTTGATGTAATCATCCATCGGGTAGCTAAATTCATTATCCTAAACTCATGGGATTTAACCTTTAAGATAAACGGCAACTTCTCGATCAATCCGTTTCGTCTTCCGTCGTGTTGTGCATATTAGATGCCTATCTGTCAATCGTTCTTCAACATCAAGGTGAGTTTCATAGCCTCATATTTTACTGGTTTTACATATATTTTTAGGGTGAAAACATGCTTGTTACAAATTCGCTTACGTGTTTTATTTAAACTCGTTACGTGTTCATTTACAACTTGGTTGCATACATGTTTACAAACGCATTTACTTGGTTGATTTCCATACTCATTCACATATCTCGCGCTGAGATACTATACTTGTTTTCATTTATGGACGCAACAACTTTAGTTTTCACTCATATGATTACGGATTAGATTAGGTTGCATGAACTGTTACTTACTCGGAGGGTAAGCGCGAATGTTATAAAATAGATCTATTCGGGATTGACGACCCCTGTTCGGGTGACTAGCTATCACCGGGAATGAACGTTTATAAATGTTAGATCTTCTGGCCTGGACGGCTCAGGGCAGTTACAACACACCTCATGAACATTAAACCACCGTGCCTTGAATAAAGTGGCATGCATACAAGTCTACGTACAGCTTCATGAACTTAGGGGTATAATCGTAATCACAAGAGATGACCACGTATGGGATACGATGGTCATGATCACATGTACTATTGCTAGGCAATACACAATATAGGGAATTTGCGGTCCAACATTTAACATACATTTTTTGGCTATTATAAGGGTTTGAAAATTGTATGCATGTTTTAAAAGTCTTTGGTTTCTACGTTTATACTTTAACGCATTTTATGATACAGTAGTGGAGACAGTAGTCTCTAAAGTTTTACATGCTACTGTGTGATACAGTTGAAATTCACTCATTTGATTTCACGTTTTATATTTAAACAACCTATGAATCCAACTACTTTATGTTGATGTTTTTAAGCATGTTTTTTCAGGTGATTAGTTGGCACGGATTTATTTGATGTGCATTGGAGTCTAAATACATTCAATTGATCCATAATCTCGTTGTATTGTTTTCAATTTTTTCATTGTGTATGCAATTATGGGACAAATTGTTTTACAATTTCAAGAAAGTCAAGAGTTACTTTTCAAACGGAAACACTTAGAGGTAGTTTCTCTGTAATCTTGCGCTGTGTATTATGATAGTAACGCCACCGGAGACTTCTGTTGCGAAACATTTTTGGGGGTGTTACAAACATCAAGCTGTGTTGGAAGGATTGCCCGGTTAGGGATTGTGATGTTGAAAGGATGGGTAATTGCCGTATGCAAATGCGGTTGGGATGCTTAATGTACTTGATGGTGTGCACCAGACCAAACGTAGCGTATCTGGTAAGTGTAGTTAGCAGACATTTGGCGAATTCGGGTAAAAATTATTGGGAAGCAGTGAAGTGGATTTGAAATATGTGAGGGGTTATTTCATACAAGTGTGGTTTGGTGTATGGATTTAATCTATCATAGGGATTGGTAAAAGTCCTAATAGATTATTTTTCAGAACTTCGCTAATGATCCGGATAAAAAAAAAATAGGTCTATCAATAGGGGGTTATCAGTCTCAATAGATCTATTTATTCCCTCGCGCTTACTTAACCAACCATTCGGTTACAAGTAATTAATGGTTCATGATGATACGGGCAATAGTGGTCTAACGCTACTTAGGCAACACGTAAACATAGAAAAATATCACGTAAAGTACTTGTGTTCGGTTTAAAAACAAGCAATGTTTCTCAACCCAAAGTTGTAAAGTGCATTCAAAAAGAGTAAAACATGGGGATATGAACTCATAGTAATTGATGAAGAATAACAACTGATATAGAACAATCACGTAGGTTCGCACAACGGTGCTAGGTCTCAACCTAAGAATAAACGGTCGGGTTTCAGAATTTACACAATGAAAGAAATATGAAAACGAATAAGAGTTTGAAAAGTAGTTGCACGTTTATTGCAAAGAAAGTGTCCTTAATAAAATTGTCGTGTGGTAGTCGTCTTGAAGAAACGTGTTACAAAGTTAAAGTATAGAGTTAATTAGAGAAAATTAACAAATAAATAAAGTCGGCATTTTACCCGGTAACCATAATAGATGATTTAGATATGATTGAACTAATTAAATGTTTTTTTGTTTTTAATTTAAGTAACTCCCGACCAAAGTCACCCATACTAATGGTACCCTCGCACGAGCACGCTTAACTACCGGTATTAAAGAAAATACTTGGATATAAAATGTAAAAATGTATTTAAACTAATTTAAGTATATGTGTATTATTTATTATTTATAAATAATATGTTTTAGAAAAGTTTTTAAATATAAGATATCACAAATAATTTTAAGTATATAGTTTTTTATGAAATTTCAACATGACCCGTTCGTAAATAATAGCTTTCCAAACTCGTAGACTTTAATTCCCAAACCCCTTTCAAAATACATTTCACAAATCGCCAAATCTCTACACTATATCCAAAACTAATTTCCACGATCTAATTTACCATTTAACGTTCGTATAATTAATCACTTAAAATAGATATAGGATTTGTAAGAATTCAAGTTATGATATTAATAAGTCTTATTTATATGTTCAAATAAAGTATTAAGCCCTTATCAAAATAAGCCGAAAGCTGATCCTTATTGGGCTGTTAAGCCCAATAAGCTTTAACGTAAGATCCGAAAAGCAACGAGGTTCTAAAATAAGCCAACTATTAAGCATTAAGTACTTTGGTTATCAAATAAGCTATGGAAAAGCTTATCCAATAAGCAAAGTAGTGGGCTTTTAGCTATGGTTTGGGGCTTTGGTGTTGGGTCGAGGCCCATGAGGTTTTAAGCAGGTAGGGCTTATTTATTAAGCCCGATAAGCTTAATTCTTTAATAATAAGCACAAATAAACTACGAAAATAAGTTGGAAAATAAGAAGATATCCAAATATGCATAAAGTTCGAACCTTTACGGTTCCTTTTTGAGTTCGACGCCATAATAAGCTCAAAAAGCTGCAGGGGAGGCATAATAATAAGCAAAATATGCAATAAGCCTTTAGGAAAATGGTTTTTTATATAAAATACCACACGACAACAAACTATTTATTCCTTTGTTTCCTTTTTTTTTTATTATTTTTGATCCAAATTATTAAAACCTTTTGGGGTTTATGTCCCATTTTGAAAAGCTTTGATTTTTGTAAACAAGTTGTACACAACTTGCTTATTTTATATAACAATTATCAAGGAAGTTAAAGGAATTTCATAAAAAGATGAACTTACAAGATGATTATTAGATGTCGATCAAAGACTAAATTATCGTACTCCAAACGTTGTTTAACAATACCCAAATAACTATCATGAATCAAACCATTATACACATTTAGCTTCAAGAATCTTGATTCATATCGAAAATATGTTGATTAAAGGGGGGTTTGTCATTCAGTCTCGATTATGAGAAGGGAGAGGGGAGGAGAGCATAATTTTTTTTTTGTGTTTTCTAGTGAGAGAAAGAGTGGTGAGAATGGATGAATGAATGTACCAAGACACACACTATTAGTTTTCAAAATTTGGAATCCTATGAGAAAATAATACCAAGGAGACAAGCTTTCAAGACTTCAGGAAACGTGTGTGTGTGTGTGGTGGTGGGTGAGACGTGAGCAAGAGGGGGAAGGAGGGGACCAATTTGGTCTCATTTCTTTTAGGAACATGCAAGGTGATGATGTTTAAATTTTCAAGATATTTTCCATGCACACCATATGATACTGGTGATATTTACGGAATATGCAAATACTGAAAAACACGTAAAAGCATTACGAAAATTTTGAAATTTTAAATATTAACTCGGGACGTAAAAACACGACAGCTGTCGAAAGACTACGGTAAATAGCAACCCGGAATGCTTCCGGTAATGTTTCTCAGATATACGCGAGGAAACTTACCGGTTAAACGTAAAAATTACCCGTAACTTATAAAATTTAAAATACTGAACAGAAACGGTTAAAATATTGGCCAAAAATTTACGGGGTGTCACATATCCTTATCCAGAAAACACGAACATTATTTGGAAATGCTTAAACTAACTCAAATTCATACCACTTCTAGACCATTCCCTTTCAATAAATTGCCTACCATCAATTTCTCCAAACTAAACATACTCTATGTTTAGTCACTTATGTCTCATATAATTTTCAACCCAACATTTTGCAAGCAAGTCTTATGGCAACCTAGGAAAATTAGGACTTTTGTAGTTTTTATTCATGTATGATGTATTGTTATGCCTTAAGCATAATATTTCCTTTTAATGCATGCTAGTTGTATGATTGTGTGGTACACACAAGTCTTATGTAGAATGAATGGACTTTTATTCTATGTTTTTAGATATGCGATTATTAAATTAGTTAGTTGTCTCCTATATGATTTATTTAGTGAGTTTAATTGGTTGATTTTTAGTGTTGGTTAGCTAACACAAAATTTTTTGTCAAATATGTTTAAACTATTTTTTCATGGACTTTGCTATATGTTAGACATTTATGGTTTGTCTGTTTCTACTAACTGGTTTTGTTTATATCTAAATTGCCTAGATCGTTTCCTTAGTGCCCTGAACGAGGGGGAGTAAACGTCAAGAGGAGCATTTCATTCCGTTGGTTTTACGCTGTATTCATCGGACGCGAAGCCTTTTTGATTTACAAAGGGGGAGGTAATGGAAATAAAACTCACAAAATACTTGTTTAAAAATTAATTTTTCATTTAATGAGTTTAGATTTTGTAATCATCAAAAAGGGGAAGATTGTTGATAGAAATAATGCCTAAAAACGTTATTAATATTTTTCGACCTCTCTACGTTTTGATAATCACAAAATGTAAAAACGCTCAATGTAAAATTAAACGTAAACAAGTAATTAGTAGTAAATTTTCATTTCGAAAATTTAATCACTTAAAGATATGAATAAATAGATGCTAAATGTATTTTATGACCAATTTTTTTATTCAACCTCACATTTTTGTTATAAAATGTAACAAACATTTTTATATCTTATACAAAATATTTTTACATTTATAAGAAATGTTTTATTCAAAATAAATGTTTTGAATCCAAAATTTCCATCTAAAAATAGATATATTTGATCCAGAAAACACCTCCTCTGGAAAAGACAAAAAAGGAGCGTCTGGCCATAGGCGGCCCCCTTAATGGTAAGGGTGACCCTCTTAGTGATAAGGGTGCCGGCACATGAGCTAAGGGGGCCGACCAGTTCAAAACGATCCAGCTTTGCTATAATTAGCTGGTCTTCGTTTTCCCAACTGTATTTTTCACCTTCTGCACTTTTTATTTATGTTTTAAAATCAGTTTACATTCACTTCCATTACTTTGATCATTTAATTCTAAGTATTTGTTTCCAAGTGATCCAAGCTTAGATCCTCAAGTGTAAGAGAAGAATACTTCCTACCATCAAGTTACGAAGTATTACAGCTTAGTTCGTGTTCTCGTAACGTAGTTACGATTGTGTTATAATTTGTAAATCATTTGTGCATCTTGTGTAATTGTGTGTAATAGTTAGATCGTGGTGATCATAGAGAGTATAGTTAGATCGTGGTGATCGTAGAGAGAATAGTTAGATCAGGGTGATCATGTTAGTGCTTAGGTGAAGTGTTATCTTGTATTAGTGACGGTTAGTATTTTAGTCTTTAAAAATACAAAGTATGTGTAGATTGGTCTAGCTAAGATAGAAACTCGACTTTTGGTTTAGTGTCGAAAAATTGGTTGTGTAAGCTAATTGTGTGATTCGTTTTATCCGCCTAAAGGGAGTTTGTTGACATAGTGAAGAGAACTCTTAAGTTGGATACTCGGGGAGTGGAGTAAGGCGAAGAGGAGCTTCGTTACCGAACCACTATAAATCTTTGTGTGGTGGTTTGATCTTTCTAACTCTTATCTCTTGTCTTACATACTTATTTATCTTGTGATTATTCATTTACTTAGTTAAATTGCTCATATTGTGTGTACGTTGAGATCACATAAAATCGAATCTAAGTTTTTACAAACAAACAATATACTAAATTAAAAAGCGGTAAACTATTCACCCCCTTCTAGTTTTCTACAGAACCACTGCCATCGAGACCAAGGACCACCAAGTTTTGAGGTATTTTTTGTGTTTGATAGGTCTAAGATTATTAATCAAGTTTTGAAAGTTATTTTTTATAGATCTATTGATTTTATTTGTGGATTTGAGATTTATAATTTTTTTGGGCGCTTTTTTTACAGCTACCACTAGCTGCCGCCGCCGTTGCCGCGGTGTTTCGCCGGAAAAGCATTCTGACGTCGTTAAACTTATTGTGTTGCCAGAAAATACTGCTGCTACCACTTTATGTGTAAGCTATATTTTTATTGTTGTTAAATGTATTACAGACTTAATTATGTAAATATTGTTAGTGTTTGTTAGCGGTAAATTTTTTTAGATTTGTTATTGGCGCGGGATTCCACGGCTCCCTCCGCTGCTGTTGCCCGGGCCGCCCCACCATTGTCAGTCGTGCTGCTGTTGACCATGTGGAGTGCCACCACAAACTTGCTTTTATTGGTATTTTAAAGTTGTGTTGGTAATTTGTAATAAAATTGTATCGTGGTTTGTAAGTTTGCTAAAATTGATAATTTGTAAGTATATGTAAATTTGTGTATTTTGAGTTTGTTATGATGTTTTGTTGGGAATAAAGGCTTCTCAAGTTTCTACTGCTGGGTATAAGAGTTTCTACTGCTGGTTGAAGAAACTACTGCTGGTGAAGATTAGAGAAAACAGTCTAAGTCATTAGTACTGTTAGTTTAATAGTTAGTGCTGCCAGTACAAAGTGTTAGTACTGTTAGTTTATTAGTACTGTTGGTTATATATTTAGTATTGTTAGTCTAAATATATTAGTACTGCTTATGTGATATGCATGAGATATATTAGGAATAGATATGCATTATTAGTAGACGCGTTTTGTAAGCCCATTAGGGTTTCTTGGTGTATAAAAGAAACCCTAAGGCATAGTTAGAGATATAGATCTAGAAGTCATTTCTCATAGTTAGTATTCATAGTTTCAAGGTTATTCTGTAACTTTGATTGTGTTCAATATATTGAAAGTTTAGCAAGATCTTGTTTTACTGTTTCATTGTTCTTCTTAGTATTACAAACTAGTTTCCGCATAGTTTGTAGTATTCACAATCTTAGTTTCTATTATAGTTATCTTGGATCTATCCAACACAACTAAGCTTTAACAATTAAGTAAAGATTTATTCAAAAAAGGGATAACATAGTGGTATCCGTGCTTGTTGAGAAACTTGATAGAAAAACTCTATAACTCGATCAAGATCTGTTAGTCAAAGAAAAGATGGAGTCACAATTAGAAACTACCCAAATAGTGTCTGCACTAAAACTTCTAGTACTCAAAACTGGGGAGTATGATCTATGGAGCATGAGGATGGAACAATACCTTACTTTCACTGATCATGCCCTTTGGGAGGTAATAGTAAATGGTGATTCAGTTTCACCAATTGCATCAGCTAGTGCAGGTGCTGAAGGTCTTATTCCTCCTTTAAACTTGCATCTTAAACAGAAATGCTTGCAAGGAAAAAAATGAAACTTAAAGCAAAGCACTCTTATGCTTGACATTCTGGATGAGCAACTACTGAAGTTTCATGCCTGAAGGATGCAAAGTCCCTATGGAAAGCTATCAAGAATAGGTTTGGAGGCAACAAGGAATCAAATAAGATGCAGAAGACCATTCTTAAGCAGAATTATGAAAACTTTGTTGCATCAAGTCAAAAAGGACTGGATAAAACCTATGATAGGTTTCAAAAGCTCGCCAGTCAACTTGAAATCCATGGTGAAGTTATCTCTCAGGAGGATGCAAATCTGAAGTTGTTAAGAAGTTTACCATTAGCTTAGAACAATATTTCTTTAATCATGAGAAACAAATCTGATCTAGACATATTGAGCATGGATGATTTGTATAATAATCTAAAGGTGTGTGAATCTGAGATCAAAGGCCAAACAAGTTCAAGCTTAAATTCTCATAATGTAGCCTTTGTTTCCTCTGATAACTCCAACAACACTAATGAAACAGTTAATACTGCTCATAGTGTTTCTGCTGCTAGTTCTAAGGATCAAGCTTCTACTGCATCACATGCTGATGATGTTATGTTTTATGCTAACCAATCCAAAGCCCTACAGTTGGACAATGAAGATTTGAAACAGATTGATGCTGATGATATTAAAGAAATGGATCTCAAATGGCAAGTGATAATGCTTACCATGGAATAGTTAAGTGAGTTACATAAATGTGAAAACAGGAAGTAATCTGGATTTAAATGGCAACAATGAGACTGTTAGCTTTGACAGGACAAATGTTGAATGCTACAACTGCCATAGGAGAGGTCATTTTTGCCATTGAATGCAAGGCAACCAGGAATCAGAGTGAGTATAGAAAATAGAGATGATCAAGGAAGGAATGCCACTAGTGGACACATCTATACTAATACCTCTGGTTGTTTCAAGTGGGATTAGGTGTTATGATTGGAGCTTTCAAGTCTGAAGAAGGCTTCACCAAAACTTTGCTTTAATGGCTATACCATCTTAAGGTTCATCAAGTTCAATCTATGAGGTACATACTTACTCTAGAAAGTTTGTTTAACAATCATATGAAGCTCTAAAAATAGTCTACTGGATTCGACAGCGTGAAGCTCTTCATAAATTCTTAATCTAGAAATATTAGGATATCAAATAGGTTTGAATCTATAGAAGATTAGGATAGTTATCGTCATGAAAAGAATGAATGCTCGTTTATGAAGAAGATATTGCATTTTTAATGTATTGATGTCAAGTGAAAGATATTTCTATCAAAGACCTTAAAAATCGTTAGAAGAAGCTTTTTTAAAGGAGAAAGATATTTGGAAACTATAAACTAAAAAAATTAATGAATCATTAAAGATATCCACTAAAATGATTAATAGTCAATAAAATAAGTGTAAAGACAAAAATGGTCTTGGTTATGATAGTCACAATGAATGAGAGGAATTGAATAATATTCATTATGAATAAGAGGTGAAGTGGTTACATATGTGTGTTATTAGTAGAGAAAGTGATGGGATGAAAGCTCTTATATATTATAGATTTTCAAAATCAGGTGAAGGTTTATGCAGTTCCCCGCTCCTACACTGATTTACATGCCCCCAAGACCTGACTTATCTTTTGCTGGGTTAGATGAATCTGTTTTTCAGTCTGCAGTGAGAAAAACCACCACTAGTGTGCCTGAAACTGAAACTAATATATCTAAGACTAGTAAGGATATTGTAGAAAAGCCTAAAACTGTTAGGCTTAGTGCTCCTATCATTGAAGAATGGGACACTGATAGTGATAATGATAGTGTGTTTAGACCTAAATAGATCAGACAAAACCAAGTTTACAAAAATTTTCAATTTTTTGTTAAATTTGGTGTGAATGTGATATCTGTTTAATAAGAAAACACACTTAGGCAAGTAGAGTATCCCAGAAAAGTAAAGTCACTAGGGGTAATAGAGAACACTTGGTAGGGATGATGACTTAGAAGTATAGGGTATGGTTTTGAGTTTTATAAATAGCAACATGTTTTGTATGTGGAATGTTTAACATTTTAATCATATGACTGTGATTTTAATGACAATAAATTGGTAGAAAAACCTAGTTGTTGAATAATAAGGGAAGGTGTTATGGTCTCAAAGGAAATTTGGACTAGTATGGTACAAGCGTTCAAAAGGGTGAATCACCAAAATAATATTGACTCACCACATCCTAAATAGGGAATTTTTTTGTTCCAACAGCAGTTTGCAACAAAGTCAGGGGACATATAAGTGCAAGTTAATGCTGCTAATCAAAGCTCTCCATAGAGCTGCATACATTAATTAGTATACCAGGGCCTGTTAATTAATGCTGCCCCTTAAATCCAAAAGTGAGGATGAAATACCCACAACATTTTCTATTTTTAAAGCCACATTCCCCAGTAAGAAGGGCTTTTAACCAAAAATCTGCAGCTAAAGCATTAATCTTTAGTGAAAATGTTAATTCTGCTAGGGGTTTACATTGTAACTACTACTGGGCAAAGAGCACTAGTTAGTGATCTGAGGGAATGGGGATGAGTATGTTGATAAGTACCTAAGCATGCTAGATTTGGCGACCACATGGAAATGTTATTGACCATATCTCAAAGACAGGGGATCATACATGCTTAAATGATTTAACTATGTTGTTCTACTGGAGACTAAGTCAGCAATGGCTTGGGTCCCAAGAGATACTAATTCTCTTATTTGAGTGCAGGTTAATCCACAATATACTTTACAGGATAAGGATTTTGAAGTGGGATGCTCTAGCAGATGACTGGAACACAAGTTCATTTCTTACAGATTATCAAGAATGTTGTTGGTGGATTTGTTAATTTTGGGAGGGAAGGGGGTGTCCTAAAGGAGTAAATTTCTGGCAATGTAAAATTAGGATCCGGGTAAAATTAGTCTCTTAATGATGTATACTTTGTTAAAGGATACTTAAGTTTAACCTTTTCTTGTCTCATAAATGATGTGACAGAAAAACAATTGTTCTTTTCAATATGATGAATGTCTTGTTCTATCTCCTGACTTTTAAGCTACTTGATGACAAGTCAAGGTCTTGCTTATAGTTCCAACGAACATGACAACATGTACAATTTTGATCTAAAGAATGGTGGTTTTTTTTTTGTTTTCCCCCTTTTTTTCAGGAGGTTTGACTTGTTTTTTTGCAAAGGCTACGCAATAGACAAGTCTAATTTATGGCATAGGTGGCTGGTCATATAAACTTTAAAATACTATAAACAATACTTGCGAGGGGGAAACCTTGTAAGAGGTTTGCCTTCAAAGCTTTTTGAAAATGACCATACTTGTGTTGCTTGTCAGAAGGGAAAGCAACACAAAGCCTCCTGTAAGACCAAGCTTGTGAGCTCTATCAGCTAGCCCTTATAAATGTTGCCTATGACTATTTGGGCCAACATCTGTACTAAGGAGTATCAATCACAAGAAAATAGTGCCTTGTTGGCACGATGACTTCTTTTGTAGTTTTAGCTGGGTTTTCTTTTTGGCCACTAAGGATGAGACTAGTGGGATCCTTAAAACTTTTATAACTGACATTGAAAACCAAATAAACTATAAGGTTAAAATTATCAGATGTGACAATGGAACTGAGTTTAAAAATAATGACATGAATCAGTTCTGTGGGATGAAAAGGATTAAGAGGGAATTTAGTGTTGCCAAAAACTCACAAAAAAATAGAGTTGATGAAAGAAGGAATAGGACACTAAATAGAGTGCAACTAGGACTTGCTCTGGCAGTTCCTCTTTCCTACTTACATTTTGGGCTGAAGCAGTTAATACTGCTTGTTATGTTTAGAATAATAGGGTTTTAGTGACCAAGCCTCACAACAAGACACCTTATGAACTATTACATGGTAGACCACCTAGTATAAGCTTTATGAGACCTTTTGGGGTATCTTGTAACCTTTCTTTATACCTTAGATCCCACTCCATAACAAAATGGAGTAGCAGAAAGGAAAAATAGGACACTAATAGAGGCTGCTAGGACTATGCTAGCTGATTTAAAATTGCCAACAACTTTTTGGGCTGAAGCAGTTAATACTGCTTGTTATGTTTAAAATAGGGTATTAGTTATCAAGCCTCACAACAAGACCCCTTATGAACTTTTTCTAGGTAGAAAACTTGCCTTAAGTTTCATGAGACCATTTGGATGTCCTGTTACTATTCTTAATACATTAGATCACCTAGGTAAGTTTGATGGAAAGGCTGATGAAGGGTTCTTTGTAGGATACTCTACCAATAGCAAATCATACAGGGTATTCAACAGTAGAACTAGGATAGTAGAAGAGAACCTGCATGTTAAGTTTAGTGAAGAAACACCTAATATTGCAGGAAATGGACCTAATTGGCTTTTTGATATAGATGCTCTAACAATATCTATGAATTATAAGCCAGTTCTTGCAGGGAACCAAACTAATGGTAATGCAGGTACCAAAGAAAACATTGATGCAGGTCAAGATGGGATGAAAATAGTACCTGATCAAAAGTATATACTGCTACCATTGTTGACATCTGATCCATCACTATCTAAAAGTTCAAAGGATTCTCCTGATGCTGGATTCAAACCATCAGGGGAGGAGAAAAAGATAGATTCTAAACATCAAGAGAATGAAGATAGTGAGGTGCTAAATATAAAGGAGCCAAGAGTTAATCAAAAGCAGGATGTAAATGTCAACAACACTAACAACATTAATACTGTTAGTCCAACTATTAGTGTTGTTGACATAAAAAATAATGATGTTGATGAGAATATAGTCTATGGATGTATTGATGATCTAAATATGCCTAATTTGGAAGAGATTGTCTATTCTGGTGATGATGAAGAAGTTGGTGCAGAGGCTGACATGAACAATTTGGCTACAAATGTGCCTGTCAGTCCTATTCTAACTACAAGAGTTCACAAGGATCATCCACTTGAACAAATCATTGGAGATATACATTCAGCACCTCAAACCAGAAGGATGACAAAGAATGTGACTGAACATGGTATGTTTAGTTCAGTGCAACAGAGAATCAACCATAAAGATTTTCAAAATTGTCTGTTTGCTTGTTTTCTATCACAAGTAGAACCCAAAAAGGTAATCCAAGCTTTGACAGATCCGAGCTAGATAGAAGCAATTAGGTTATTTTTGGCCTATGCATCATTTATGGGGTTTATTGTGTACCAGATGGATGTGAAGAGTGCCTTTTTATATGGTACTATTGAAGAGGAGGTGTATGTGTGCCAACCTCCTAGTTTTGAAGATCCACAGTTCCCTGACAAAGTTTATAAGGTAGAAAAAGCTTTATATGGTCTACATCAAGCTCCTAGAGCCTGGTATGAGACCTTGTCTACCTACTTATTAGAAAATGGATTTAGAAGAGGCACTATAGATAAGACTTTGTTCATCAAGAAGGACAAAGGTGATATCCTATTAGTACAGGTGTATGTTGATGACATCATCTTTGGGTCTACAAAGAAGTCTTTATGTGTTGAGTTTGAGCAGATGATGCACAAGAGATTCCAGATGAGTTCTATGGGGGAGCTCACTTTCTTCTTAGGGTTGCAGGTAAAGCAGAAAGATGATGGAATCTTCATCAGCCAAGACAAGTATGTGGCTGATATATTGAAGAAGTTTGATTTTGTCACAGTAAAGACAGCAAGCACTCCAATAGAGACTAACAAAGCATTGCTCAAGGATGAAGAAGCTGAGGATGTGGATTTACACTTATATAGATCAATGATTGGATCATTGATTTATTTAACAGCTTCTAGACCTGACATAATGTTTGCTGTTTGTGCTTGTGCAAGGTTTCAAATTAATCCTAAAGTCTCACATCTTAATGCTATGAAGAGGATCTTTAGATACTTGAAAGGTCAACCTAAATTGGGCCTTTAGTATCCTAGGGATTTACCATTTGACTTGGAAGCTTTTTCTGATAGTGATTATGCTGGAGCTAGCCTTGACAGGATATCCATAATAGGAGGTTGTTAATTTCTTGGCAAAAGGTTGATTTCATGGCAATGTAAAAAGTAAACTATAGTTGCAAACTCTACTACTGAAGCAGAGTATGTTGCTGCTGCTAATCGCTGTAGGCAGGTGTTAAGATCCAAATCAAATGCTTGATTATGGGTTCAACTTCATGAACACCAGAATTAATTGATATTGAAAGCACCATTTGTATTGTGAAGAATTCAGTGTTTCATTCTAAAACCAAGCACATTGAAATAAGGCACCATTCATTAGAAATTATTATGAGAAGAAGTTAATAAAGATGATCAAGATTACACAAACATAATGTTGCAGATTTTACGAAAGCTTTTGATTTTTAACAGCTTAACTTTTTGTTGCTAAGCATTGGATTCTTAATCTCTGAAGTATTGTTTTGATGGGGCGTTAATTAAGATTGTATGAAAGGGAATTTTTCATTAAGCAGAAATGTGGGTGAAGGGTCCGGGAAAATCCCTTGAAACCCAATTACACATCCACAGTTGTTCACTATCTAATCTAAACTATAACTGTTTTATCCATCTTACCCAAAAAAAGACTCAAAAACCTAGGAAAGCCAAATGGACCACTGAGATATCTTAGTCTAGTGGACCTATTCACCTTAATGTAGATGAGATTGTCTATAATGAGTGGGAAGACAGAATGGAAAGGGTTGTCACTACTGCTTCTAGCTTAGAAGCAGAGCAGGACAGTGATAACATAAATAGGACCCAATCCATGGCAATACTTAATGAGTCTTTTCCTTAGGGAACTGATCAGGTAGTGGTCCTAGGTGCCAAGATACCATATTGGGGGGTGTAGAAGCTTAAACTAGGTTTGAGGCTGCATCTAAACAGTCCAATGATCCACCTCTCTCAAGAGTTAACATACTTGGAAGTAGGGAGGACATCATGAAACTAAAGGAATTAATGGTATTTGTATAAAACTGTCTGATATTGTGAGCAAAAAGAAAAGAGAGATGTGTGAAACAAAAATAGAAAGAGTGACTTAGTGAGCAAAAGAATTGAGAGATAAAGTAAGATTAAAAACAGAAAGAGATCTTGTGAGAATCAAAATTGACGATGGAAATGCTTTTTGGAAAGAAATTGGGGTTAATACTGGTATCTTAAAGTTAATGATGCTCAGCTTAAACTTAATGCTGCTAAACTTAAGTTAATGCTGTTAGGCTTAATTTACTACTGCCTGTATTAGTTTATGCTGCTAGACATTCACTTACTGTTGTTAGGCATAAGTTAATGCTGCCAGGCATAACTTCCTACTGCTGGGTTAGTTAATACAATTAGGCTTAAATTAATGCTTCCAGTTCAAGTTAATGCTGTTGAGGGTGAGTTCATAAATACTTCGATTAAGTGTTTCAATCACTCATTCATTTGATTTTACACCTTTTTATCCTCTCTAATCATAAACCCTAACTCAATTTCATCTTTAATCATCAAAACCCATCACAATGTCGACCCCAAAGTTTGCTGAAACTCATAATTTGGTTGCGTTTTTGGAGAAACCCGAAGAAAGTAATGGGTTTAAGGAAATTATTGATTTTCTACATGCAAGTTCTGTCCAATATGCGTTAACGGTCAATCCAACCATTTATGCTACATGTATTGAACAGTTATGGACATCTGCTAAAGTCAAAACAGTTAATGAGGAACGAAAGATACAAGCCCTAGTAGACAAAAAGAAGGTAATCATCTCTAAGACACGTATAAGGAGTGATCTTAAGTTGGATGATGTTGAAGGAACAAATTGTCTACCCACTGCTACCATTTTTGCATAATTAGAAAGAATGAGGTATTAAAATCTTACTCAAAAGCTTACATTCTATAAAGCTTATTTCTCATCCCAATGGAAATTTCTCATCCATACCATACTGCAATGCCTTAGTGCTAAGACTACATCCTGGAATGAATTTAGTAGCACTATGGCATCTGCTATCATATGTCTTGCCACAAACCAAAAATTCAATCTTTCCAAGGACATTTTTGACAATATGGTAAAGAACTTGGATGGTGGGGTAAAATTTCTCATGTACCCAAGATTTGTGAAAGTCTTCATGGAGAAACAAGATGAGGGAATGTCCAAGCACAAAGGGGTTTATGTTACACCTTCCCACACCAAGAAGGTGTTTGCTAACATGAAGAGACCATGCAAGGGTTTTTCTAGAAGGGTTACACCACTATTCTCCACAATGATGGTTCAAGCTACAGAAGACATGGGTGCAGATTCAGCTACTCCTACTGATTCCCATTCCATACCTATTATCACTCAACCATCATCCTCAAAACCTCAAAATAAAAAATCAAGAAGGAAACAAAGGCAGGACGGTGCTCCCTACAGAGTCTACTACTAAAGAGACTACTCCTGAGGAACATATCTCTACCCCTTCCTATGATCCACCTTCTAGTGGTGAGGATAGAATGCAACTTGATGAATTGATAAATTTATGTACCAACCTACAGGAAAAGGTCCTTGATTTGGAGAAAGCCAAGACTGCTCAAGCAAAGGAGATTGTTGGTTTAAAGAAGAGAGTGAAGCAGTTGGAAAATAGAAGGAAGTCAAGAATTTTTAGGCTAAGAAGGTTAAGAAAGGTTGGTTCCTCTAGCAGGGTAGAATCCTTTAATGATGCCAGTTTAGGTGCTCAAGAGGATGCATTCATACAGGGGAGGAAAATTGAAGATCTTAATGTTGATACAGAAGTGACTTTGGTGGATGAGACTCAAGAGATGAATGATGACAACCTAATGTTTGATATAGGTGTGTTGGAAGAGCAGGGAATTGAGTTTGAAAAGGTGGTTGAAGAGCCTATAGTTAGTGTTGCTATAACTACAAAGTCAATTCCAGTTAGTGCTGTTGAAGTAGTTACTACTGCCAGTTCCAATGTTGAAATTCCAGATGAATTGACTCTTGCTCAAACTTTAATTGAGATCAAAACTGCAAAACCTAAGCCTGTTACAACTGCTGCTATAACAGTTACATTTGTTAGACCAAGGGCGAAGGGAATTATATTTCACGATTAGGAAGAACAAGTACCTGCATATACAAAAACATTTTCTTCTTCACAATCACAACTTCTACAAGTAAAAGACAAAGGCAAAGAAAAAATAGTGGAGCCTAAAGTGCCGTTAAAGAATAAAGATCAAGTTGCTCTTGATGAAGAAATGGCTAGAAATTTTGAAGCTCAGTTGCAAGCTGAACTTATTAAAGAAGAGAGGCTTGCAAGGCAAAAGGAAGAAGAAGCCAATATAGCTTTGATTGAATCATGGGATAACACACAAGCTATGATGAAGGCAGACTTTGAATTAGCTCAGAGGCTACAAACAGAAGAACAAGGAGAAATAACCATTGAAGAAAGATCAAGATTGTTTGTAGAGCTCATGAACAGATGAAAGAAACACTTTGCAAAGCTTAAAGCTGATGAGATAAGAAGAAAGCCACCTACCAAAGCTCAAAAGAGAAATCAAATGTCCACCTATTTGAAGAATATGACTGGATACAAACATAGTCAGTTGAAGAGCAAAAGCTATGATGAAATCCAAATGTTGTTTGATAAGGAAATGAAAAGAGTAAATACTTTTGTGGACATGAATTCAGAAGTAGTGAAAGGTTGTGAGACAAGAACAGAGGAAGGCTCTAAAAGAGCAGGGGATGAACTTGAATATGATATGTCAAAGAAGCAGAAGATAGATGAGCATGTAGAAGTTGAAAAAGATGATCAAGAGGAGGCAGAGATGAAAAGGCATATTGAGATAGTTAAAGATGATGAGGTAGCAATTGATGCTATACCTTTAGCTACTAAGCCTCCAGTGATTGTTGAATACAATATTGATAAAGATGGAAGGATGGGATACTTTAAGTTGATAAGGGCTGATGGAAGCTCAAAAAGGTATTCATCAATGATAAAGATGCTTTAGGGTATTGATAAAGAAGACTTGGAGACCCTCTGGAAGTTGGTTAAAGCTAAACATAAGAATAAAAGGCCAGAGGAGGATTATGAAAGAGTGTTATGGGGTGATTTGAAAGTAATGTTTGAACCTGACATAAAAAGTAAAGTATGGAGAAATCTACAAGGGTAAAAAGTAACTATTTAGAAGCTAATTGATAACTGTAGAGTGCACTTTGTAAGGTTTTTAAATCTATATATCTTTATGTTGGTTGAGAAAAGATATCCCCTAACACCAATAACAATCTCAAACATGCTGAACAAGAAGCTTTAAGCTGATCGTTGGAATAAGATGTGTTATCAACTACTCAAGCTCATGTCAAAGCAAGAAAAGGGTCAATGAAGTGTTTGAATGCATCCTCCTAGTGATGGTGAAGACTTTTAATGAGACTTGAAGATTCAGAAGATGAACATCAAGTTTAGGGGAGGATTGTTAGGTTTAAAAGACTTCAAAATGATTCTTAGAGTTACTATTGCTATAACACCTCGTGTTTTAGGGTCATTGACGACGTCAATAAGTTCGTTAATTATTTTTAGGGTTTTACGTGTTTGCTTTAAAATCGTAATCGTTAAGCTAAATCGCGTAAACTAAAAATGATCATTCAATGTAAACGGGCATTAAACGATTAAACGTTTATGTCAAGCAAGTGTTAAATGATTATTATGAGGATAATTATCAACTTTGTTCATCTTATTTTTGTTGGTTACGTAAAATTTTACGTTTCGCGATAAAACGCGTTTCGGCATTCCCGGAAGCACCAAAACCTAACTACGCTTAAACAAATACCCACGATTATACCCAATACACAAAATAATCAATATAACATCACATGGGAGCCTATGTGGCCGGATTTTCAAGGATAGGACCAAGAATTATCAACTTTATATCAACTTGCTCAAAATATCAAGGTTAAGAAAGATCATAGGGAACCAACTCTTACACCATGAACCACTTGACTAATTAACCTAGGGGCTCTTACACAAGGGTTAGAAAGTGATCATGGTTAGGTTAATTAGATATTTTCACTATATAAAGCATGAGTCCAAGAGAGAAACACATACATGATCATTCCTTAAGTGTAAAATCAAACAACACTCTCCCATTTCACCTCTCAAAACCCACGGCTCAAAAAGCCAATATTAAGCAATCCATTGCTTAATTTTCTCTCATTATACAAGCATACTCACATCATACTTAAGGTATTCTAAGGTGGTTCCAAGGTTTGGATAAGCATTTGCAAGTAAGGAAGCAAGAAAAGGAAGAAAGGGTTTCTTGGGAAAATTAGGGTTTTCATCCTATATTTACAAGCCAAGAGTGTTAATCACAAGGGTGTGATTTGTTTTCTCATTCCCTACTCATCCACTCAAGGTTATTTAAAAGCTTAATCATTTCATAACTAAGATTTTATGTGTTCATATGTTATATTTAGCTAAATCACCATTTAGGGTACTCTTGAATATGTAAAATGAATTTTTACTTATTGTCAATGTTTTGTGAACTTATTTACATGCCATATGGATGCTAATATGATGTTAAAAGGGATGTATAAGTGTTTTAACATGATGGTTAAGAGTAAACATATATATGAACAAATTAGGGTTTCTAAAAGTTTTCTTATTAAGTTAGATGTGAAAGTATTGCAAGGACTTGTGCTCTTGATACTATGGACTCTCTTGGACAAAACATGACCTAATGGACCTAATATATGTAAGACATAAGATATTAAGGGTTCTAATGGGTTTGTAACAAAGTGGTAAAGCTAAAAAGTCCTAAAAACAAGTTTTAAACACATTTTGGAAAAAATATCTTAAGGGGCTGTTTGTAATTCGAAATTTACATATATGTTTTATGATTTTATAAAATACTACATGTCACAAGGATCGAGGGGTCATAAAGAACTCAAAAACCCGATTAATAACGAAGAAGATACGCCATTTACAAGTTTACGATAGTTAATACTTTTATAAAACAATTTTTATAAAAACTACTATTCACTACAGAAACTTATACTTTATAAACATCCATAATATGATAAAACTTTCAATTACGAGATCGTGCTCGAAAGAATTGCTAAAACGGAGCTATAACAAATAAGATACGACAAAAACGGGTTTTTTCGTTAATTAAAACCTAAAAACGAGTAAAATAGCTGTTATGAACAGTAAAAATACTATTCATCGCAGAATATCAAAAACTTGAAAATGTAATATTTTGATTACTCGTCTTACTACGAAGACATGGACGTAAGAAACGCGAGCAACAGGCTTAAAACGACCAAATTAGGTCATTTTTACGAAAAGTATATTTATAAACGTTT
>BQNB010013570.1:2779-15170 GCA_026074375.1 Tanacetum coccineum
CATTTTCCCAAAGGAAATGGTGACATATCTCGATATGTTTTGTCTGCAAGTGTTGCACCGGGTTTTTGCTTAGGTCAATCGCGCCTTTGTTGTCGCACATGATCGAAACATCATCAAGTCGAATGTCGTAGTCGATAAGAGCTTGTTTCATCCATAGTGCTTGTTGACATGCCTTTTCGGCGCTTACGTATTCGGCTTCGGTCGTGGATATAGTAAGAGCGGTTTGTTTCTTTGAGAACCACGATGTTAGACAACATCCTACGAACGTACAAATACCGCTAGTGATTTTTCAGTCCACATAATCTCCCGCATGATCAGAGTCGGCATATACTATTGTTCCTATGTCGGTCCCCTTAGGATACCATAATCCTAAGTGCGTAGTGCCTTTAATGTATCGGAAGATATGCTTAACCGCTTCAAGATGAGAGGTTTTAGGATCCTCTTGGAAGCGTGCACAAAGGCAGACACTAAACATGATACCGGGCCTACTTGTCATTAGGTAAAATAAACTACCTATCATGGCTCGATACTTCGTACTATCTACGGACTCACGCTCTTCATCTTTCATGAGTTTCATATCCAAGGACATGGATGTTTTCATTGGTTTAGGATCTTCTAATCCAAATTTCTTAAGCATTTCTTTAGTATATTTAGATTGATTAAAGAAGATTCCATCTTCCATTTATTTTATTTGTATTCCTAGGAAGAAGTTTAATTCACCTATCATGCTCATTTCAATCTCGTCCTGCGTGATTTTGGTGAAGTCATCACACAACTCTTGACAAGTTGAACCAAATATAACGTCGTCGACATATATTTGAACAATGATGATATTTGACTCTTTCTTATTTGTAAAGAGTATGTTATCTAACATTCCCATGTTATAATCATGTTTAATAAGAAAAGCTTTTAATCTCTCGTACCAAGCTTTAGGAGCTTGTTTAAAACCATACAAGGCTTTCTTGAGTTTATAAACATGATTTGATTTTTCAAAATCAATGAATCCCGGAGGTTGTGTCACGTATACCTCATCATTGATAAAACCATTTAGGAATGCACTCTTTATGTCCATTTGGAATAATTTAAAATCTAAGGCTCAAGCATAGGCTAATAAAATCCTAATTGACTCTAATCTAGCTACAGGAGCATAGGTTTTGTCATAATCAATTCCTTCTTGTTAATTATAACCTTGAGCTACTAACCTAGCCTTATTACGAGATACGACTTTGTTCTCTTCTAACTTATTTCTATATACCCACTTAATTCCTATAATTGTTGTACTCTTAGGGTGTGGTACTAACTCCCAAACATCATTTGCAATGAATTGGTTTAATTCTTCTTGCATTACAACTATCCAACTTTCATCCCTTAAGGGTTCATTCACATTATTAGGTTCTATAGTTGATATAAAACAAAAGAAGTTATTTTAGTTTTGGGCTTGAGACCTAAGAGTTCTTTGATTAAGGTTTCCTATGACGTTGTCTATTGGATGGTTCTTAGATTCCTTAATGTTGACAATTTCGTCAACTTATAAAGTTTCATCCTCAATGTCATTTTCTAAGTTTTTCTTTTCGGTATCATTAATTGCTTCTTCTTCATATAAGTCATCATCTACCAAGGGTAATGTTTAAGATGGTGGAGGAGTTTCATCGAATGTCACGTTGAGTGATTCTTCGATTTTCATAATGTGTTTGTTTAGGATGATATAGGCTTTGTTATTTTGAGAATAACCTAGGAAAACACCTTTGTATGGCTTTGGGTCAAACTTGGTGACATAATCTTTGGTGTTTAAGATGAAGCACTTACTTCCAAACACTTTGAAGTATTCATGAGTAGGTTTCCTACCTCTTAAGAGTTCATATGGTGTTTTTCCTAAGATAGCTCCCATTAGGATTCGGTTAAGGATGTAGGTTGAAGTATCTACGGCGTTACACCAAAAATTTTGTGGTAACAATTATTCATTCAACATTGTTCTACTCATTTATTGTATAGTCCTATTTTTCCTTTCTACCACGCCATTTGATTGTGGAGTGCGTGGAGCCGAGAAGTTATGTGTAATCCCGTTGGCATTACAAAACTCTCCAAATTACACTTCATTATCAAATTCTCTACTGTGGTCCATCCTAATTCAAACTATTGAGCATCCTAATTGGTTTTGTATTTTCTTACTAAAGATTTCAAATTGCTCGAAAGCCTCGGTTTTGGTTTTAAGAAATCTTGTCCATGTATACCTAGAATAGTCATCTACTATGACTAAGGAGTAGAGGTTTCCTCCATAACTCTGTACGAGGGATGGACCGAAAAGATCCATATGAAGGAGTTCTAAGCATCTAGTCGTTGAGACTATATTATTAGCTTTGTGACTAGCGTGAGCTTGTTTTCCAATTTTGCAAGCATCACAAAAATGTTGATAAAACCTAAGCTTAGGTAAATTCCTAACTAGTTCCTTAGATGCTAACGATTGAATTAGACGCATATTGCGTGAACTAATCTCCTATGCCACAAAGTGGAGTTTTCTACAATCGCTGTAAGACAAATTTTGTCTTTCGGCTTCTTTCCTAATTTCATTACATACAAGCCGCTTTTCCTAATACCTCTACCTATGACCTTTCCATCCTTAGTAATTTTGCAATCATGTTTGGAGAAAATTACCTTACATTTGTTATCACATATTTAACCAACACTTAGCAAGTTAAATCTTAAATTATCTACATGCTCTACAGTTTCAACATTAAGAGAGTCATTAGAGATCGTACCTTTGCCAATGATGTTATCACGTAGATTACTACCAAAAATGACGTTACCTTCATTGTATGCCTTGTAGGTAGTGAAAAGCTTTCGGTTTCCCGTCATGTGCTTAGAGCATCCACTATCTTTTATCCACTCGTTGGGCTCTAAATCGATCCCAAGGCATATTTATTTATATATCACAATAACTCAAACATTTGGTCCCCAATATCTCATGGGTCCAAAGTTGTTAGCATTAAACATCTATTGCATTTGGTTGGGATATGGAAATGGAGAACACATTCCCCGTGGCATGTAACTTTGAGGTTGGAAGTTATTCCAAGTTACGAGAAAGCCATTTGGAAGAATTTTTCGTCCAAGATTTCTTTTTGATTGCGGTGTTCTAAATCGAGGATAAGGATTATTAATTCTCCTAGGAGGTGGAGTTTTTGACCTAAAGTTCGGTTTAGAAAATCCAACTCCGAGTTTTAGAGAAGGTTTATAAAACCGTTTAACTTCAGCATCACTAGCAATGGGAACTTTAACGTTATTTACTATTAAATGTTTTGGTCTAGGACCCAAAATAGGTTTTTGAAATGAAAAAGATTTTCCATTTTCTGATGAACAGACAGGCGGTCCCTGATTTGCTTTGGGGGCCATTTATACTTCAAGGGGGCCGCCATCATTGATCAGGGGTTCGCCACCAGAGGGCGCTTCTGTAGCACTCCGTAAATTTCAGGTCATTATATTTAATCTATACTTTCATTTATTTATTTTACTTTTGAGTAAGATTTATTTTTGAAGCTAACTAGATAGGATGACTCGCATTCGTAGTAAAACGTTATTAAACGTGAACCCGGTTTTAGATTAAATATCCGTCTACGTGCTCTACGTAATTTATTATTTTTCGTAAGTATCCCAAATGTTGTAATTCTATTTTTATCATTTACATTTTCACTTCGTGGTTCCGCCTAAACTCTTACAAAATTTTACGCTTATACCCGGTGGCCCCAAAACTACCCACTTATTCTAAAATTATACAAAAATTAACCAATGCCCCTTTTTTTCACCCACCTACATATCCAGCACTAACCTTATGGACATGTGTCCATGAGGTGGTGTAGTGACTTAGAATGCACACTCTAATATAGGACACTTGGCTTAACACTTTGCATTCCTAGAACTAATATCATCTCTCACTACTTGGTCATCTCATAGTTAACATTAACAAATAAATTTCTCCCTCTCTTCCCATCTTGTGCCGCCCTCATTGCATCAGCATCAACACCATCTACACTTAAATTTCAACAAGAAATATTACTCAAGAACCTATTATAAGAAACTAGTTATAGTTCTCATGTTGTAAGCTATTCAAAGATATCAAGAGATCATTAATAAATGGTATATAGGTTATGTTCTAAGTTGGGTTAGTGTGGTGTATCTCAATATTATTGCAAGTTTTCTAGAGTTACATTGTTAGGTTGAAGAAGTTGTGTTCAAGTTTCTTCATTAAACATTTTCAAGACATCTTAATAAGGATTATAATTAAGGGATTTATTAAAGTGTTTAGAAGGTTTATGGCATGATGATCATGGTTTAATAAAGAATCTTACTAGTTTTGGTTGGGTGAATATAAAGCTAGATCAAGAAGTGGGTTAAAAAATTTTGTAGATCATCTTCATTCTCATCTTTTGTAAGATTATTGTTCCAATTGTTTCATCTTAATTTTTGTCTTGTAAATTACTTATTTCTTGATTTACTTTCTGTATTGAAATGTATTTTTACATTTTATTGATATTTGTATAAAAATTGGCATTGTACAAAAATTATTCGGACCAGAAACTTGTTAAATGTTGAAGTGTAACATTGGTTTGGGACTATTTTGAAATCAGTAGGTTTAGGAGGTGATCTGGAAAAATTGGTAATCTGTGATGACTTGGAAAAAATATAGAGACCTAGGTCTATGTCTTAGCTCCGTTTCCACGGGTGGCATAGGTCGTAGCGATACCAGATGAATTTTCTAGAAAATAAACGGTTAAAGTGGTCGGAAACCGCACACTGAATTTCAGTTGAGTATAACTCCAAAATTTTTATGAAAGTCTCTATTTTGGTATGACTAAAACTTGTAGAGGACACATTAACTTAAATTTTGGCATTCGAACCAGCCTCAACGGATGTACGGTTTGGGAGATACGTCCGTTTTCCCGAGGCGGTAAAAATCTATGAAAATCACAAATTTGGGACTTGTTAGAAAATCGACCATATGACCTCATTTTTACAAAAAATGAAGTGGTCGGACCCACATATCGGAAAAATAGACTCGTTTACTTTTCTGTATGCGTAAAAACCGAACCGAGATCATTTACGGATTAGGAGATATAAGCCCGAGAAGTTGGTTAAAACCATAAATTTTGGACAACCCTATGTTATTGGGCTTATAAGAAATAAATTGGACACTTGTAGTTGGGCTTAAAATTATAAATATGGGTACTTGTATTTGGGCTTATAATTAATAAATTGGACACTTAAATTGGACTTAAAAATATTAATTTTGATATATGTTTTTGGGCCTAATTATTTTTATAAAAACTAAAACTCTAAAGTACAATGCTAAATATTTTATAAAAAGATTTTATAAAACTTATTTATATATACTTGGGAATATTTATAAATTCTAAGACGCGACGTAACTTTTAGGTTGCAATTATAATTTTCTCGACTCTCGACGTTATTATCCGTTATCATTTATCATATCGCTAAAAGGTGCGTTCGTAGCCCCACTTTTAATTATTAAATGTTTTATAAACTCCATGGGGGAGATTCATACTATTTTTACGTTTGGACGCAAGTACTTAAACTATATGTTATGTCTGATATATTATTGCCTAAGTACCACTACTGCCAATTAAGTCCCCTAAATCATGAGCCGTTAATTGCTTTAGTAAAGTAAGTGTGAATGCTGTGGATAGATCTATTAGGACTGACAATCCCCATCCGGGTATGCAACAACTAATACCATGTCAAACAGACGCATTTAACATTTGAGGTATTACATGGGTGCTTTGGCAGAACACCCAATTTCGGGGCACGAATCTAGTTAAGATTTGCATATTGTTAAGGTTTGGTGTCATGAGCTTAGGGCGATAATAACCGTTTTTTACTTTTGAATGTGTTTCATTAGTCTACTTTAACTTTAAATCTTGTGGTCCACTGTTTTAAATATAAAACCTATGAATTTCACTCAACATTATTGTTGACCATTTTTAGCATGTTTTATCTCAAGTCCTTAAGGCATATTATCTCGGATGGGAAGCCGCACAGATATATTTTGAAGACTTGCATATTATCACAATTGATAGAACTTTCTTGTAAAAACGTTATGTAATGTTTAACTTTGGGACCATGTACTTAATAAACTCTGATGTTTTATCTTTATATCAAATGTGTAACCTTTTATTAAAACGTCTCATTTAGAGGTCGTTTTCTATAACTTGTACTATGTGCTATGAAGTAGCATCCCTAATTACCTTCCGCTACTATCTAAATTTGGGGGTGTTACGGTATCATTTTAAGATTTTACAAATTATGTTTTCTTAATCCCGTTTGTTGATGCTTCAATTGAGTTAAACCCTAGACCTGATTTGTCTCCGGAGGGTTTTTTAAGACTTAACATTTCATTTAGAGAGTGTGTGCTCTTTTGAAATTGAGTTAGCTTAAAAGCTTCCTCTTTTAGTTTTTCGTTGTCAGTCTTAAGTGTTTGACACGTTGTACATTCAAGATCAACTCCCTTGTTTCTCTCGAGTTTAGACAACTTTTCTTTTAACTCACTAATTTCGTTTTCTAAACTATTTCTAATAGCTTTTAAATTTTTGTTCTTAGTGATTATTTTTAGACTCATTTTGCACAACTTATTATCTTCACTATCTAAAATGGTATCATCTATTGGTGAATTGTCATCACTAAAGTAAGAGGATTCGGAATGTACCTCGCCAGATGCATGAACCATGAGACATGTTTCGTGTTTAGCCTTTTCATCATCTTCCTCATATCGCTCCAAGAACCTCCAACGAAAGCTTTTTGGTTCTTGTCTCTCGGTGGTTTCGGACATTCTCTGGTAAGATGATTCGGGTCTCCGCATCTAAAACATTTCCTATCACTTTTGCCGTTCTTGTCGTCTCAGCTTTTTTAGAATGTCTTTTTGTCATTCCGTTGTTGTCTCACGAACCTACCTCTTCTCTTGAAGAATTTCTTGAAGTTTCTAATCGCCATGGCGTACTCTTCGTCTTCACTTTCGGAAGTCAAACTTTCTTCATCACTAGATTCCTTTTTAGCCTTTAAAGCAAGGATTTCCCCTCTCCTTTAGCTTTGACTATTTGGAATCTTTCTTGATGATCATCTCGTGAACTTTAAGGTTCCCGATAAGTTCATCAAGTGATAGTGATGTCAAGTCTTTCGACTCTTCGATTGCCGTGACCTTTGCTCTCCATTTAGGATGTAGAACCCTAAGAAACTTCCTAACGTAGTTCTTGCTAGAGTAACCTTCATCAAGAGCTTTTAAACTAGTAATAATAGTATTAAATCAAGCAAACGCACAATATATAGATTCGTCTTCATAAATGACAAATTATTCATATTGTTGTACTAAAAGGTCAATCTTGTTATCTTTGACTTGACTATTACCTTGATGGGTAATTAACAAGGTTTTCCAAATTTCTTCCGTATTACACATACAGATTCTTTTATATTCTTTCCTAGGAAAAGCGTTGTAAATAAACATTTTAGCTTCATTATTTTTGGCAAGTCTCTTTTTAAGGTCATCGTTTTGTTTTTCAAAAGGGACAACCTCATCTAATTTGGTTTCTGGATTATTTTGAATAGGTATAAAATCACCCTCACTAATAACATGCCAAAGATCAAGATCTTTTGATTTCACATATGTTTCGAATCTTTTTTTCCAATAAATAAAACTATCACTTTCGAAAAGTGGTGGTCTTTGCATAGATTTCCGTTCTAGATATTTGTCGAAATTCATAGATCGGTCCAAGCTTTAAAATACAATATATTTTAAAAATCTTGAGTGACCTCGACTTCTGATACCAATTGTGGAAACTAGATGGGGGGTTGAATAGTTTACCCGTTAATTGGCATTTTAAAACTTTGGTTATAAAAAAGTTGGATTCGAGTATGATGATATTCACATACAAGCAATATTAGAGAAGAAATAAGAGAGAAAGAGGTGGTTGGATGAGACACTTAAGAGAGAAAGAACAATAGTAATATTAGCTTAAGAAACCAACACTAAATGAAACAACCAACACCCTCTCCACACCTTGGAGAGGGTATTTATACAACATTAAGGCTGGTTTGCCCTAGCCCTCAGGTGGGTTATCTTGGGCTCTTGATGGGATTTCAATCTCTTAGCCTACTAAGCTTAACGAGCTACTATGTTTAGGAGTGACCGATACTTTTCTGTAATTCTAACAATCTCCCCCTAAGGGAGGTCACTCTTGGTTACAAAATATTAATCCTAACATTCTATGAATATCCTAACATTCTATGAATGTCTTCATTCTTAGTTCGTAGCCTTTAATCTTTATCTTGTAATAAACTGTAGTGAGCTAGATCTTTGAACTTGCACTTTTCTTGCATAATAAACTTGCGATCTTGAGCTTCTTTGAGATCATCAACCAAATCAAATCTCGAATCATCATCTTGTGATTGTAATGCCTTCTTGTGATATTGTGACAACTTGACCGACATGCTCATCCTTTGCTTCATCATAAAAACTCGTATGTTCATCTTTTTTGATAATCTTTAACTTGACTTTCTAACGTCTTCAAGGAAGATGATTAATTGTCAGAGTAGCGGAAGACTTGTGAATCATGTACTTGAGCTTTCATGATGTCTTTATATTTATCGGTTGGGAATGAGCATGCGGTTATGAACTTGACTTTTCTGGAACCAGGTACCTCCATCACCATCTTTATGTATACCTGCAATAAAACAGTTAGCAATAAAGTTTGTGGGTGAATTTAGCTTTGTCATTCACCCAGATTTGGTTGGATTAACCTTCGGTTCTGTAAGGATCGACCTATGATCAGGTATACTTCCCTTGAAAGGTAATTCTCCTTGACAGGAATTTCCAGCTTGTAGTATTGAATCTTCCAACAAGTAAATGTCAGAGTCATCGTACTTAGCTCGTTCTCATTACCGAAACGTCTCAAAGCAGACAGCACGGTAAGAGTGAATTGGTAAGTTTCTATCTTCCCAATTGAGTCATCAATTCATAATCTGGACCGAATCGATATCCAGTGTCACAAGTTTGATTCATGCAGAATCGCACAAGTCACCTACCATGAGCTTGTTTGATGTTGGCTCAAGCAGGATTTCCATTTTCACTGTGAATACTTTAAGTATCACTCGGATGTTCTGGCAATACCACAAAGATAATGCGTAGGACTCTTAAGATATAACATGTGTTCACAGTGTATGAAACAACAAGCATGATGGAATAGTGTCCTAATGAGATTTTATAGATGATCTCTTGGCTCTAGACTCAATAGTGCACTTTGATTTTAGTGATTGAAGGCTGGAGTTGACTGTCACCTTTTCAATATCAACTATCTCGGAGTGAGAAAGCCGATAGAAACGTGTTTAATCTTCATGATAAATGAAACAGAAATCTTTTAAGAGATTCTGAGTGGCTGGGAAGGGTTGTGCGTTGCATCAATGGGTCCATGATGTCTGTCTTCAATGTCAGCAATCAACATTGTGATTCTGACAGTATATGTGTTGACCCGGTTTTTGCCTAAGTGTATGGAGGGCTTCTTTCTTTACACCATTTATCCGTACAAATCTTTTTCATTCTTCAACACCTTCAATGCTTACCAAATCCTCATCACTAATACCTTATTGGGTTAATTCCAGCGTTAGCTCTGATTTAGTCTGCATTCTTCCCATTCTCACTTTCACTCCTTTTGCATCATACCTAAGGACTTCTATACTATCTATTGGAAAGTCCCTGGGTAGATCCCTCCGGTTCTGGCTGGATCATGGAACAAATACGTAACCTTAACCGCCTTATAACTCCATAAAAGTAAATACATGGTCGGTCTTTTGGTACTTCCATTGATGCCACTAAAACCAATTTAGAAAAATCAACCAAGGTACTTGTGATATGAATCAAAACGTTTGTACCTTGATGTTTTCATCATTCATAAAAAGCTCCCCTGTATATATGCATTGACTATTTAAAGTCTTTTGCACATACTTAGATAGAGACCAGCACTTAAGTCTTCTTAGATCACATTTATTAGTTGCATAGTTTTAAGCACATTTTCTCCCCTTATCCAAAATGTCGAAATCGTTTGAAATTTTAGATATCAATTGATTAAAACTTTTGGGGAGAGGAATAGTATTGAATTGCAAGCAAGATCTGGAACATCTTAATGCTCCCCCTCAACTATTGATAGTAGAATATAGTGTTAAGTACCGATTTTGAAAGATTTTGAATTTAATGAAAAATTCATGAAAAATTGTACTTAACACGTATATACTTATAGTTGAGCACTACTTATACAAGATAGTATGTGAGACAAGACCTGAAATTTTGAAACTGAGTATGACTGGGTCATACTTTCCTTTGCAATAGTCTTTAGTCCGCCTCAATCTTTCTTTCCTTGTCTTCTAAAGCTTCTCTTTGAATCAGCAATCCTGTCTTGGTGGTGACCTATACCTTTCATTAACCAAATTCACAGCATAGGATACTAGCATTAAATATCATGACACCTTTTAATAATAAGCTTAATGATTAACCAATTGAAAAGCTTTTAATTTAATCAGACACATATTATTTTGAAAGATCGTATTCTCCCCCTCAAACAAAGACCCGTTTTCTATTTAAAGAGTTGTAGACTTTGTTTGAGTGATCGAATAACCATTTAACCAATCGAATAACATCTTTTTGTATGAAACAAAAATCTGACACCAATTGATAATAATAAAAAAAATCTGATTCTTTTAAGAAGACAATATTTACCAATTGAAATAAGATTTCTCTTATTTTATCAAAAATAAATGCACTAACACGTACACTTATTTGATATAGAAAGCATGGGTTGTGTTGCAAAGTAAACACAAGCCTTTGTATGAATGTGAAGTAATTAATACCCGAGAAAATAAATTCCCGTTAAGAGGTCAAGTTTTCTTTTTGAAATAATTACCTTTAAGATGATGACCGGGTTGCTATTTGAAATAATAGCAAGCCAATTTTTGGCATGTTTTGAAAACATTTAAACTTCTGCTCGAACTTCATTTACAGTCTTGTATCATTGTTAAATGACATTTCTAAGACCGTAAATGTTATCGATTTTCAGAAGACATGCCCGAATTACATATTTTTGTATTTTTCTGATTTTATAATTTTCTATTTTGTTTTTATCAAATTTTATAAAAATAAAATTAAAATTAAAAAAATCTTTTTGTGTTTTTATGATTTTATATATATACATAGGATACAAGAAGATTTCTCTTCTTTTGAAGATAAAGCGCACTGAAGCATACGCCTTTCTTTTCTTTGAGGAACGGGGCCTGAAGTGATGTCGATAGAAGCCATGATGATGATCAACGAGTTACCACTGTTACTCGTCTTTTCCTTCAGTCAGACGATCCAGAGATGCATGAGACAAACTTCACATTCCAAGCTTTTCTATCAAGAAGTTTAATATTTCTCGAGGCAAGGCTTTGGTAAAGATGTCTGCAAGTTGATATTTAGTTCTGACGAAGTAAAGTTCCACAACTCCATTTTCTATTTGCTCCTTTATAAAATGGTATCTCACATCGATGTGCTTGGATCTTGAATGTTGAACATTGTTGCAACACAGAGCAATTGCACTCTTGTTATCACAGTACAGAGAAATCTTATCGAAATGAAGCCCATAATCTGTCAGCTGTGATCGCATCCATAAGATTTGAGAACAGCATCCAGACATGGCTATATATTCGGCCTCAGTACTGGAGATAGCAGTGCATTTTTGCTTCTTTGAAGACCAGCTGACAAGTTTATCACCTAATAATTGTGCACTTCCTGATGTACTGCGTCTAGTATCCTGACACCCAGCATGGTCGGCATCTGCATATGCGGTTAGAGTAATACCAGAATCTTTCGAGTACCATAGACCCATATTGGTGGTTCCGTTCAGGTATCGAAAGATCTGCTTGACTGCATGTAAGTGCTTTACGGTAGGCTTTGCCTGATACCAAGCACACATACAAACTGCAAATACAAGGTCAGGCCTACTGGATGTAAGAAACATAAGGGAGCCGGTCATACCACGATAATGTGTTGGATCGACTGGTATCCCCTGTAGGTCTTCATCCAGTTTAGTTTTGTCAACCATGGGTGTGTCTACAGATTCGCTAGTTTGCATACCATATTTCTTTATAATTTCAAGGGCATACTTAGACTGGTTTATGAAGATGCCTCTAGGACTTTGTAAAATTTGAAGTCCTAGAAAGAACGACATTTTCCCCATCATTGACATCTTAAACTTAGAGGTCATTATTTTACTAAATTTGTTATATCCCACTCTAGATAGATCTTTACTGCCTGTTAATGATGGTGATTAACCTATGTAATCACAAGCTAATCACAAGAGAGACTCTT